>JAIUJO010003754.1:10000-152500 GCA_023846275.1 Vanilla planifolia | reverse complement strand
GGAAGAAGTTGAACAAGAAGAAGAAGAAAAACAAGAAGAAGAAAAAGAAGAAGAACCAAAAGAAGTAGTAGAAGAACTAGAAGAAGAAAGAAGAAACTCTACTCTACTTTACTCTACTTTATTCTAGTTTACCCTAGCTTAACCGATCCTAACCTAGTCTATCCTAACCTAACTAAGCTCTACTATACTCTACTATATTCTACCATACTCTACTATACTCTGCCTAACCTACCCTAGCTCTACTCTACTCTAGCCAAGCCTGACCTAGCCTAACCTAGCTCTACTCTACTCAACTCTATACTACGATATTATACTTTACTCTACCTTACTCTACAATACTAAACTCTGCTCTACTCTACTCTACTCTATTTTACTTTTCTCTAGCCTAGCTTGGCTAAGTATAGTCTACTCTACTCCACCATACTCTACTCTACTCTATTCCTCTCTACACTACTCTAGTTAATAATACTTTAGCCTAGCCTTTACTCTACTCTACCTTATTCTACTCTACTCTACTTCACTCTACTCAACTCTAACCTAACATAACCTTTTCTAATCAAGCTCTACTCTACTCTAGCTTAGCATATCTGAACCTAGCTCTGTTCTACTCAGCTCTACTCTACTCTACTCTGCTCTACTCTATTGTATTCTTCTCTACTCAACTATGCTTTGCTCTGCTTTATTCTACTCTCTATAAGCCTAGCCTAGCTTAGACTAACCTAGCCTTACTCTACTCTACTCTGTTCTACTCAACTCCACTCTCATCTACTCTACTATAGCCTTGCCTAGCCTAACTTAGCCCAACCTAACAAAGCTCTACTCAACTCTACTCTAGTCCATTCTAACCTAGCTTTACTCTACTCTACTCTACTCTACTCTAGCTAGCTTAACCTAGCTTAGCTTAGTAGAACATATCTATACTCTACTCCTCGACTCGACTCTATTCTACTCTTAGATAGCCCAACCTTGCCTAGCTTAGCCTAACCTAGCTCTACTCTGCTCTGCTCTGCACTGCTCAACTCTGCTCTACTCTGCTCCACTTTACTAAGCTCTACTCTATTCTTCTCTACTTTGTCGTACTCTGCTCTACTCTACTCTACTACACTCTACTCTACTCTACTTTATCCTTGTTTGACCTAATCGACCTCTACTCTTCATTGCTTTACTCCACTCTAGCATAGACTAACTGAGACTAGCCTTGCTTATCTTAGCCTAACCTAGGTCTACAATACTCTGCTCTACTCTACACTACTCTACTCTTGCCTAGCTTGGCTTAGCCTAGCCTAACCTTACCTAGCTAAGCTTAGCATATCCTAACTATTCTACTTTACACTACTCTGTTCTATTCTACTCTGCTCTGCTCAACTCTTGTCTACCATACTCTAGCCTAGCCTAGCTTAACCTAGCACCACTCTAATTAAATCTACTCTACTCTACTCTACTCTATTCTAGCTTAGCCTAGCCTAACTTAGCCTAGCTAATCATCACTCTACTCTACTCTACTCTACTCTATGCTAACTTAGCCTAACCTTGCTCTACTCTTCTCTATTATACTTTACTCTACTCTGGTCTAGCCTAGCCTATCTTAGCCTTGCATAGCCTAACTTAGTATAACCTAGTATAACCAAATTCCTCTCTACTCTTCTCTGCATTACTTTTCTCTACTATATTCTATGCTACTCTACTATACTTTGCTTTACTTTACTCTCCTCTACTCTGATCTACTTTGCTTTGCTTTACTCTACTCTCCTCTACTCCACTCTACTATATTCTACCCTATTCTACTCTACTCTACTCTAACCTAGCTTAGTCTAACTTAGCCTAACCTTGCTCTACTCTACTCTAGCCTAGCCTAACCTAGATATGCTCTACTCTACTATACTCTACTCTGCTCTACTCTACTCTGCTCAACTTTGCTTTGCTCTACTCTACTATACACTTCTCTACTCTACTTTGCTCTACTCTACCCTACTCTTCTCTGCTCTGCTCTACTCCACCCTAGTCTATGCAACTCTAGCCTTGCTTATCCTAGCCTAATTCTACTCTACTCTACTTTAGCCTAGCCTAACCTAACTCTACTTTACTCTAATCTACTCTACTATACTGTACTCAACTCTACTCTACTCTACTTTGCTATACTCTATTCTACTCTACTCTATTCTATTCTACTCTACTCTACTCTACTCTACTATAATCAAGCTTAGCTTTGCTTAGCCTGGCATAGCTTACCTAACCTAGTTCAATATGCTCTACTCTACCCTACTCTACTTTGCTCTGCTTTGCAATAGTCTGTTCTACTCTACTCTTCACTTCTCTACTTTGCTCTACTCTACTCTGCTCTATTCTAATCTACTCTACTATACTCCCCTCTATTATACTCTACACTACTCTACTCTACTCTAGCCTATCCTAACCAACCTTAACTTAGCTTAGCCTAACTTAACTCTACTCTACTCAACACTATTAAACTACACTCTATTATACTCTACTCTTCTTTACTCTACTCTATTCTACTCACTCTATTCTACTTTACTTTATTCTACAATACTCCACTCTACTCTACTATACTCTACTCTAAACTAGACTAGCCTTGCCTAGCTTGGCATAGCTTAGCTTAACCTTAATCAACTATGCTATACTCTACTCTGCTCTTCTTTGCTCTACTCTACTCTGCTCAACTCTATTCTACTCTACTTTACTCTTCTCTACTCCACTCTGCTCTGCTCTGCTTTGTTCTACTCTACTCTACTCTAGCCTAACCAAGCCTAGACTTGCATAACATAATTGAGCTTTGCTATACTCTACTCTTCGTTACTCTATCATACTTTACTCTATTCTAGCCAAGCTTAGCATATCTTACCCATGCCAAGCCTAGCCTAGCTTAACCAAACTCTGCTCTACTCTACTCTACTTTACTCTGCTCTACTCTACTCTACTTTACTCTGCTCTATTCTACTCTACTCCACTCTGCTCTACTCTTCTCTAAACTAGCCTAGCCTATCCTAGCTCTACTCTGCTCTGCTCTACTCTAGGCTTGCCTAACCAAGCTCTACTCTACTCTTCTTTGCTCTACCCTACTCAGCTTTGCTTTAGTCTACTCTACTCTACTCTTCTCTCTTATGCTGTACTTTGCTCTGCTCTACTCTGTTCTTCCCTACTCTACTCTACTTTGCTCTACTATCCTCTGCTCTACTCTACTCTACTCTACCTTACCCTACTTGACTCTAACCTAGTTTACCATAGCCTAACCCAAATCTACTAAACACTACACTACTCTAGCCTAGCCTAACCTAACATAGCTTTGTTCCATTCTACTCTACTCTGCTATACTCTACTCTACTCAACTAAGCTCTACTCTACTCTACTCTAGCATAGTCTATCCTAACCTAGCTCTACTCAACTCTACTCTACTCTACTTTACTCGAGCCTAGCCTAACCTAGCAGTTCCTAGCCTATCCTACCATATCCTTGTCTAACTTAGATCTACTTTACTCTACTCTACTCTACTCTACTATGCTTTGCTCTACTTTGCTCTACTCTACTCTACCCATCTCTACTTTAACAAAACCTAGCCAAGGCCAGCCTAACCTAACCTTACTCTACTCTACTATACTCTACTTTACTCTACTCTTACCTAGCTTAACAAAGCATAGCCAAGCCTAGCCTAACCCAGCTCTAATCTACTCTACTCCACTCAACTATACTCTACCCTACTCTACTCTACTCTACTCTACTCAGCTATACTCTACTCTACTCCAATCTACTCTCTCTCTACTCTACTTTAACCTAGCATAGCATAGCTAGCTTAGCCTAGCCTAATTCTCTCAGCTCAACTCTGCTCTACTTGACTCTACTCTACACTACTCTTCTCCACCCTGCTCTGCTTTGCTCTGCTCTACTCTGCTATTCTTTACTCTTCTTTGCTCTACTCTACTGTACTCTACTCTAGCCTAGCCTACCTTAGCCAAGCCTAGCTAAACAAGCTCTACTCTACTCTACTCTACTCAAGTCTAACCTCACCTCACCTAGCCTAACCTTACTTTACTCTACTCTACTTTACTCTTTTCTATTCTACTCTACTCTAACTTACTTAGCCTAACCTAGCTCTAATGTACTCTACTCTGCTCTACTTTACTCTACTTTACTCTACTTTAGCCTTGCCTAACATAACCTAATCTAGCCTTATTTAGCCCAGCATAACCTAGCTCTACTCTACTTGACTTTACTCTACAATACTATACTCTACTCTAATCTGCTCTATTCTATTCAACTTTTTTGTAACTTAACTTAGCCTAGCAAAATCTAACCTAGCTCAAATCTACTATGCTCTACTCTACTCTAACCTAGCCTAACCTAGCTCTGCTCTGCTCTGATTTGGTCTGCTCTACTTTGCTTTGCTTTGCATTACTCTATGTTACTCTGCTTTGCTTCTCTTTGCTTTACTCTGCTCTTCTTCGCTCTGCTCTGCTCTACTCTACCATGCTCTACTCTACTCTACTAGATTCTACTCTACTCTAATCTAGTCTACTATGCTCTATTTTACTCTCCTCTACTCTACTCTAACCTAGCCAAGCCTAACATAACCTAACCTTACTCTACTCTACTCTACTATACTCTACTCTACTCTATATTGGCTTAGCCTATCCTTACCTTACTCTACTCTATTCTACTATACTCTAATCTAGCCTAACCTAGCTAAAATAACCTTACCTAGCTCAACTCTACTCTACTCTACTCTACTCTACTAAAATCTACATTACTCTGCTTAACTCTACTTTACTTTATATTACTCTGCTCTACTCTTCTGCTCTACTCTATTGTACTTTGCTTTGCTCTACTCTTCTCTACTCTACTCTACTCTCCTCTTCTCTACTCTACTCTACTCTATTCAACTCTACTCTACTCAACTTTACTCTACTCTACTCTATACTACTCAACTCTACTCCATTCTACTCTACCCTATTAACATCTAAACTACTCTACTCTATTCTAACCTTGCTTATCTTAGCCTAGCCTAACCTAGCTCTACTTAATTTTACCCTACTCCATTCTACCCTACATTAGCTTATTCTAGCCTAGGCTAGCCATGCCTAGCCTAACCAAGCTCTAATCAACTATACTCCACTCTACACTACTCTACATTACTCTACTTTACTCTACCCTAGCCTAACCTAGCCTAACTTAGCTCTACTCTACTCTACTTTACTTTATTCTAGCCTAGCCTAGTCTAGCATAACATTGCTTAGCCAAACCTAGCTCTACTCTTCTCTTCAATACTCCACTACACTCAACTCTGCTCTGCTCTTCTCTACTCTACTCCACTCTGCTCTACTTTACTTATCTCTACTCCACTCTACTATGCTCTGTACTCTAGTCTATTCTACTCTACTCTAGCCTCGCCTAGCCTATCCAAACCTAACGTTGCTCTAATCTACACTATAACAATCTGCTCTACTTGACTCTTGCTAGCCTAACATAGCCTAGCCTAGCCTAGCCTAACCTAGCTTGGGCTATCCTAACCTAGCTTTATTCTTCTCTACTTTACCCTACTTAACTTTACTCTACTCTACTCTACTCTAACCTAGCCTAGCCTAGCTTAGCCTAACCTAACTAGCTCTACTATCCTCTACTCTACTCTACTATATTCTACTTTAGCTTAGCCTAATTCAGCCTAACTTAACCTTGCCTAACCTTGCTAAGCTTTTCTCTACTCAACTCTACTCTGCTCTGCTCTGCTCTTCTCTGCTCTACTCTACTCCACTCTTCTATACTCTGTTCTACTATGCTCTACTTTACTCTACTATGTTTTGCTCTACTCTACTCTATTCTACTCTATTATAGCTTAGCCTAACCTGACCTAACTTAGTTATACTCTACTCTACTCTACTCTGCTCTAATCGTGCCAAACCTAGCCTACCCTACCCTAACCTAGCCTTACTTAACATAGCCTAGACAAGCTCGACTCCACACTACTCCACTTTTCTCTGCTCTACTCTTCTCTACTCTAAACTAGCTTAGCCTAACCTAGCTTAATGCATCTCCACTTTACTCTACTCTACACTGCTCTTCTCTGCTCTAATCTTATCTACTCTGCTCTTCTCTTCTCTTCTCTACTCTACTCTACTCTACTCTGCTCTACTCTACTTTACTCTCCACTGCTTTTGTGTTGCTATGTTTTTCTCTACTCTAGTCAATTTTACTCTACTCTAACATAGCCTTGCCTAGCCTAGCCTAACTGAGCTCTACTCCACTCTACTCAAGCCTAGCCCATCCTAGCCTGCCTTAGCCTAGCCAAACCTAGCCTAGATTACCTAACGTAGCTTTGCTCTACTCTACTCAACTCTACTCTACTCTAACTTAGGCTTGCCTACATAGGCATAACCTGGCTCTACTCTACTTTACTCTACTCTAGCATAGCCTAGCCTCGCCTAGCCTAGCATAGCCAGGCCTAGTTAACTTAGATCTGCTTTGCTCTGCTCTACTTTGCTCTACTCTTTGATGTTGTTCTCTGCTCTATGCTGCTCTGCTCTACACTACGCCACTCTATTATACTCTAATCTAATCTATTATACTCTGTCCTAGCCTAGCCTAATCTACCTATACTCTACTCTACCATACTCTACTCTAATCTACTCTACTTTACTCCACTCGTCTCTAACTTAGCCTAGCCTAGCTTAGTTGAACCTAGCTCTACTCTACTCTGCTCTACTTTACTCTAACCTTGTCTTGCCTAGCCTAGCCTTGACTAACCTAGCTCTATTATGCTCGGCTCTGCTCTGTTCTATTATGCCCTACTCCACTCATCTCAACTTTACTCTACTCTACCCTTCTCAACTATACTATAGCTTAACCTAGCCAAACCTAGCTCTACTCTACTCTACAATACTCTATTATACTCTACTCTGCTCTACTCTACTCTACTCTTCTCTACTCTACTCTAGCCTAGCCTAACCTAACTGAGCTCTCCTCTACTATACTGTACTATACTCTGCTATACTATGCTTTAATCTACTCTACTCTATTCTACTCTACTCTACTCTACTCTACTCTACTCTACTCTATTTTAACCAAGCCTAGCCAAGCTTAGCTTCGCCTAACCTAGCTCTACTCTACAATGCTCTTCTTTATTCCACTCTAGTCTACACTACTCTTTTCCACTCTACTAGGCTTTGCTCTACTCTGCTCTACATTGTTTGGTTATGTTCTACTCTACTCTACTCTATTCTATCCTAGTCGAGAGTAACCAAGCTCTAATCTACTCTACTTTATTCTACTATACTCTACTTTACTCAACTCTAGCTTAGCTAAGCCTAGCCTAACCTAGCCTAGTCTAACCTAACTCTATTCTACTCTACTCTACTCCACTTTACTCTATTATACTCTACTATACTCCACTTTACTCCACTCTACTTTATGCTACTCTACTCTACTATAACCTATCCTAGCCAAGCAAAGCCTAACCTAACCTAGCTCTACTATACTCTATGCTAGTTTAGCCTATCCTAACCTAATTTACTCTTATTTTCTTTCTCAACTCTGCTCATTTTTGTTCTACTCTACTCTGCCCTACTTTGCTTTCCACTACTCACCTATGCTCTTTTATGTTCTACTCTACTCTACTCTGCTCTACTCTAACCTTGCCTAAGCTTGCCTAGCCTAACTTAGCTCCACTCTACTTTGCTCTTCTCAACTCCACTCTGCTCTTCTTAGCTCTACTCAACTCTACTTTACTCTACTCTATTTTGCTCTACTCTGCTCTGCTCTACTCTATTTTGCTCTACTTTATTCTACTCTATTTTTTTACTCTACTCTACTTTACTCTATTCTAATCTACTATATTCTACTCTTACTTAGCCTAACCTAGCCTAGCCTAACTTAGCTCTTCTTTACTCTACTCTACTCTACTCTATTGTAGCCAAGCCAAGTCATTACGAAAAAAGCACTGCTCTTCTCTACTGTACTCTACTCTACTCTACTCTACTCTACTCTACTCTGCTCCACTCTACTCTGCTCTACTCTACTCTACTCTAACTTTTCTCTACTCTATTGTAGCCAAGCCTAGCCTAGTGGTTCCAAAAAAAACACTGCTCTTCTCTACTCTATTTTACTCTACTCTACTCTACTATACTCTACTCTACTATGCTCCACTTTACTCTGCTCTACTCTACTCTATTCTACTTTTCTCTACTCTGCTCTACTCTGCTCTACTTTACTCTGCTTTACTCCACTCTACTCTAGTATAGCCTAGCCTAGCTTAGCCTAACCTAACCTAGCTCTACTCTACTCTACTGTACTCTACTCTACACTTGGCTAGCTTAACTTAGCCTAACCTAACCAAGCTCTACTCTTCTCAACTCTATTATACTCTACTATACTCAACTCTATTCTAGTCTTGTCTAAGCTAGCCTTGCCTAGCCTAGCCTTACTTAGCCTAACCTAGCTCTACTCAAATCTACTCTACCCTACTCTACTCTTCTCTTCTCTGGTTTGCTCTATAATGCTCTGCACTACTCTAGTCTACTCTGGCCTAGCCTTTCTTAGCCTAAGCTAACCTAGCTCTACTCTATTCTACTCTACTATTCTCTACTCCACTCTACTCTAGTCTAGTCTACTCAACCCTACTATACTCTACTCTACTCTACTCTACTACACTCTACTATGCTCTAACTTAGCCTAGCCAAGCCCAACCTAGCTCTACTATGCTCACCTCTACTCAGCTTCACTCCATACTACATTGCTCTGCTCTGCTCTGCTCTTCTCTGCTCTACTATACTTTACACTTCTCTAGCCTAGCCTAACCTCACCTAGCTTTATCATACTCTACTTTACTTTACTCTATCATAGCATGGCATAAGGTAAACTAGCCTAACCTTGTTGTACTCTACTCTACTCTACTCTTCTCTACCCTACTCTACTCTGTTCTACTCTGCTCTGCTTTGATCAACTCAGCTCAGCTCTACTCTAATCTTCTTTGCTCATCTTTTCTCCACTATGTTTTGCTCAACTCTACTTTACTCTACTTTACTCTACTCTACTCTATTATACACTACTCTACTCTAACCTATCCTAACATAGCTTAGGTTAACCTAGCTTAGCCTAGGTTAGCCTAATCTAGCTCTACACTACTTTGCGCTACTCTGCTATACTCTACTCTATTCTAATCTACTCTGCTCTACTCTAATCTATCATGCTCCACTCTACTCCACACTACTCTAGACTTGGCTAGTTTAGCCTAGCCTAGTCACTCTAAACTTGTCGATCCTAACCTAGCATAGCCAAACCTTGCTCTACTCCACTCTACTCTACTCTACTCGAGCCTAGCCTAACTTAGCTTTGCTCTACTCTACTCTACTTTACTCTACTCTGCTCTACTCTACTCTATTATGCTTGTCTCTACTCTACTATGCCCTTCTCTTCTATACTCTACTCAATTCTAGCCTTATTTAGCCTAGCCTACCTTAACCTAACTTTACTCTACTCTGCTCTACTCTAGTCTACTCTATTTTGCTATATTGTAGTCTCGCTTAGCCTAGCATAGATTACTCTAGCCTAACTAAGCCTAGCCTGACCTAGCTCTACTCTATTTTACTCCATTATATTATAATCTACTCTACTCTACTTTACTCTACTTTACTCCACTCTACTCTAATCTAACTTAGCCTATCCTTGCTTAGCCTAACCTAGCTCTACTTTACTCTACTTCACCCTACTCTACTCTACTCTACTTTACTCTACTCTACTCTACTCTAGCTTAGCCAATTTTAGCTTAGCCTAGCCTAACCTAAACTTACTCTACTCTGCTCTACTCTTCTCTTCTGTGCACTTCTCTACTCTTCTCTACTCTGCTCTATTATACTCAGGCTAGCCTAGCTTAACATAGCTCTTCTCTACTCTACTCTACTTTAGCCAAGCCTAACATATCTTATCCTACCCTAGCCTAACCTTGCTCTACTCTACTCTACTCTACCCCACTCTACTCTATCCTAGCCTAACATAGCTATACTCTACTCTACTCTACTTTACTCTTACCTAGCCTAACTTGACCCATCCTAGAATTGTCTTGCCTTGCCTAACCTTCCTCTGCTTTGCTCTACTCTACTCTGTTCTGCTCTACTTTGCTCTACTATACTAAGCCCCACTTTTCTCTATTCTAATCTACTTTACTCAGCTCAGCTCTGCTCTAATCTTCTCTACTCTGCTCTCCTCTACTCTGCTCTGCTCTATTGTACTCTACACCACTCTAACCTAACCTAGCTCTACTCTACTCTATCCCAACCTTGCCTAACCTAACTCTGCTCTGCTTTACTTCACTCTACTTTACTCTACCCTACTATGCTCTACCCTACTCTGCTTTGCTCTACTCTTCTCTCTTATGCTCTTTTCTACTTTACTCTACTCTATTATAATCTACTAAACACTAACATAGCCTAGCCTAACCTAGCTTTACTCTACTCTATAATACTCTACTCTCGCATAGCTAGCCAAGCCTAACCTAGCCTCTACTCTACTCTACTCTATTATACTATACTCTACTCTACTGTACTCTACTCTACTCTACTTTTCTCTACTCTACTTTACCCTACTCTACTCTACTCTATGCTACTCTTTTCTAATCTACTCTACTCTACTTTGCTCTACTCTACTCTACTCTACTCTACTCTAATCTTCTCTATACTATTCTACTCTACTCTAACCTTGCTTGGCCTAGCCTGCCTTAGCCTAGGCAACCTAACTTAACTCTACTCTACTGACCTCTACTCCATTCTAACGTACTATATTACACTCTACTCTACTCCACTCTACTCTACACTTCTCTACTAGACTCTACTCTAATGAACTCTACTCTAACATAGCATAGCCTCGCTTAACCCATCCTAGCTCTGCTCTTCTCTACTCTACTCTAACCTACCCTATCCTAGCCATGCTTAGCTTAACCTAAGCTAGCTATGCTCTGCTTTACTCTATTCTTCTCTACTATGCACTACTCTACTATACAATGCTCTACTTAGGTTTACTCTACTATATTCTATTATACCCTACTATACTCTTGCTTAAAGTTGCTAAGCCTTATCAAACCTAGCTATGCCCTACTAAACTCTATTCTAGCCTAGCATAGCCTTACCTAGCCTAGCCTAACCAAACCTAACCTTGCTTGACTCTACTCTACTCTCTTCCACTCCACTCTACTCTACTCTTCTCTAAAATACTTTAACCTAGCCTAGCCTAACTTAGCTCTACTCTACTCTATTATGTCTTAGCTTTGCCATTCCTAGTTTTTGCCTAGCCTTACCCAGCTCTGCTTTACTCTACTTTACTCTACTATACAATGCTCTACTCTACTCTCCTTTACTCTTTTCTACTCTACATTGATCTACTCTACTCTTCTCTGCTCTGCTCTGCTCAGCTCTACTCTACTCTGCCCTACTCTCCACTACTCTACTTTACTCTGCTCTTTAGTGCTCTGCTTTGCTCTTCTCTACTCTACTTTACTCTAGCCTAGCCTAGTTTAGCCTGGCATAATTAAGCATAGCTTAACCAGGCTCTACTCCACTCTACTCTACTCTAATCTACTCTACCCTACTTTATTCTAACATAGCTTTACTCTACTCTACTCTACTCCGCTCAACTCTACTCTACTTTATTCTACTTTACTCTACTATGCTCTACTCTACTCTACTTTACTATACTCTTTTCTACTGTACTGTACTCTACTCTGCTCTACTCTGCTCTCTACTCTACTCTACTCTACCCTACTTTAACCTAGCCTAACCTAACCTATCCTAGCTCTACTCCACTCTACTCGACACTAGCCTAGCCTAACCTAGCCTAACCTAGCCTTGCCTAACCTATCATAGCTCTATTTTACTCTACTTTACTCTTCTCTGCTCTACTCTATGTTGCTCTACTTTCTTTTACTCTACTTTGCTCTGCACTTCTCTACTTTACTTACTTTAGCCAAGCCTAGCATAGCATAGCTTAACCTAACAAGATTTTCTCAACTCTAGTTAAGTCTTGTCTACTTTACTCTGCCCTAGCTTAGGCAAACCTAACCAAGCCCAACCTAGCTTAACCTAGCTCTACTTTACTATACTCTATTATACTCTACTCTACTCTAACCTAACCTAACCTAACTTAGCCAAGCTTAGCCTAACCTGGCTCTACTCTATTCTACTCTACTCCTCTTGGCACTACTCTACTCTACGCCACTCTTCTCTATTCTTTTCTACTCTATTCTATAGTTCTCTGCTTTGTACTGCTCTTGTCTACTCTACTCTACTCTACTCTACTTGACCCTGGCTTAGCTTAGCCTAGCCTTACCTAACCAAGCTCTACTTTACTTTATTCAATTCTACCCTACTCTACTCTACTCTACTATACTCTAGCCTAACATAGCATAGCCTACCCTAGCCTAGCCGATCCTACCCTACTCTACTCTACTCTAGCCTATCCTAGACTTTTTTTGCTTGTCTTGCTCTACTCTACTCTAGCCCAACTTATCCTAGCCTTACTTAGCCTAGCCTAGCTTAGCCAAACATATCTCTGCTTAGCTCTGCTTTGATGTGCTTTGCTGGTCTTCTCTGCTCTACTCTGCTCTGCACTTCTCAGATCTGCTCTACTCTACTCTACTCTACTTTATTCTGCTCTGCCAAGCCTAGCCTAACCTAACCTAGCTCTACTTTACTCGACACTAATCTACTCTAGCCTAACCTACCCTGGCTTAACTAAGTTTTTTTCTACTCTACTCTACTCTACTATACTATACTCTACTCTTTACTACTCTACTCTACTATTGCCTAACCAAGCCTAGTCTAGCCTAACCTAGCTCTGGTCTACTTTGTTATGCTCTGATCTACCCTTAATTTTTCTATTTTTTTGTACTCTACTCTACTCTGCTCTGCTCTTCTTTCTCTACTCTACACTACACTACTCTACTCTCCTCTGCTCTACTCTACTCTACTCTACTCTGCTCTACTTTGCTCTGCACTAATCTAGCCTGGCTGAGCCTAGCCAAGCTTTGTCTAGCCTAACCCTTCTCTATCTACTCTACTCTGCTCTACTTTACTATGCTCTACTTTGATTTTTTTGCTCTACTATACTATACTCTACTCTACTATGCTCTGCTCTGCTCTTCTTTACTTTTCTTTGCTCTAACATGCTCTGCTATACTCTACTCTACTCTGCTCTACCCTACACTTCTTTTCTTTACACCACTCTACTATAGTGTACTCTACTCTAGCCTAGCTTAGCTTAGCTTAGCCTAGCCTAACCTAACTGTACTCTACTTTACTTCACTTTACTCTACTCTACTCTACCCTTACCTAGCCTAGCTTAGCCTTTCCTAACATAGCCTAGCCTAACCTAACCTAACACTACTCTACTTTACTCTACTTAACTCTTATATACTCTATTCTACTCTACTCTGACTTAGCCTAGCTTAGCCTAACCTAACCTAGCTCTACTCTACTCTACTATACTCTATTCTACTTTACTCTAGCCTAGCCTAGCTTAACTTAACTATGCTATACTCCATTTTGCTCTGCTCTACTATGCTTTGCTCTACTCTACCTTTCCCTACTCTACTATGCTCTACTCTGCTCTACTCTAATCTACACTACTTGGTTTACTATACTTCAGCTTAGCCAAATCGAACCTAGCTCTACTCTACTCTACTCTACTTTACTCTATCCAAACTTAGTCTAACCTAACCAAGCCAAACCTAGCTTTTCTCTACTCTACTTTGCTCTACTCCACACTCCTCTACTTTGCTCTATTATTCTCTACTCTTCTCTACTCTCCTCTACTCTATTATGCTCTTCACTACACTTTGGCCTGCTTTGCTTATCTCTGCTCTTCTCCGTTCTACTCTGCTCTTCACTGCTCTGCTCTACTTTGCATTGCCTTGCTTTGCTCTGCTCTA
Organism: Vanilla planifolia; assembly: GCA_023846275.1. Lineage (NCBI taxonomy): Eukaryota > Viridiplantae > Streptophyta > Magnoliopsida > Asparagales > Orchidaceae > Vanilla > Vanilla planifolia. The sequence goes on along the minus strand of JAIUJO010003754.1, from coordinate 138,582 downwards.
CTCTTCTCTAATTTACTTCACTCTAGCCCAGCTTAGCCTAAACTATCCTAGCCTAGCCTAAATTTACTCTACTCTACTCTTCTATAGTATACTTTACTCTACTCTACTCTACCCTATTCAACTCTAACCTAACCTAGTCTAGCCTAGCCTATCATAGCTCTACACTTCTCTACTTTACTCTAGCATACCCTAGCCTAGCCTAACTAGCTCTACTCTGCTTTGCTCTACTCTACTTTATTTTGCTGTACTTTACACTACACTACTTTACTCTACACTACTCTACTATAATTTACTCTACTCCATTGTACTCTAGCCTAGCCTTACTTAGCTCTTTACTCTACTCTACTCTAGCCTAACCTAACTTAGCACAGCCTAGCCTGGCATAGCCAAGCTTTACCTATCCTAATATAAGCTTGCTTTGCTTTAATCTACTCTCCTCTACTACATTATACTCTTTTATACTCTAGTTTTCTTTACCCTACTTTACTCTAACCTAGCCTTCCCTGCCTGCTCTAACTTAGCTCTACACTACTTCAGTCTATCCAAGCCTAGCCTTGCCTAGCATAACCTAGCTCTGCTTTACTCTGCTATACTCTACTCTACTCTGCTATGCTCTACTCTGCTTTACTCTACTCTACTCTACTCTACTCAGCTTTACTTTGCTCTACTCTACTCTAATCTACTTACTTTACTCTACTCTACTCCACTATGCTCTGCTCTACTCTGCTTTGCTCTACTCTGCTCTACTCTATCCTACTCTAGTCTAGCCTAACTTAACCGAGCTTTACTTTACAATGCTCTTCTCTACTCTACTTGACTCTAGCCTAGCTTAACCTGGCCTAGCTTAGCCTAGCCTAACTTAGCTCTACTCTACTCTACTATACTTTGCTCTGCTCTACTCTGTTATGCTCTGCTTAGCTCTACTCTTCTTGGCTCTACTTTGCTCTATTCTTCTCTCCTCTCCTCTCCTCTCCTTTACTCACGTCTCCACCACTCTCCTCTCCTCTCTTATCCTCTCCTCTCCTTTACACTACTCTGCTTTACTCTGCTCTACTCTACTGTACTCTACTTCACTATACCCTAATCTTCTCTTCTTTGCTCTACCCTATTTTATTATATTCTACTCTACTTTACTCTACTATATTATACTCTAGCTTTATGTTGCCAAGCCTAATGTAGTTCTACTCTACTCTACTCTAATCTATTCTAGCCTAGCCTTACCTAGCTTAACCTATCCTAGTTTAGTTTAACCTAGCTTTGCTTTACTCAACTCCACTCTACTTTATTATAACCTACCCAAACCTAACCTATCATAGCTTTACATTATTCTACTCTATTCTACACTGCTCTGCTCTACTATACTCTGCTTTACTCTGCTCTGCTCTACTCTGCTCTCCTATCCTCTCTGCTGCTCTACTCTACTCTATTCTGCTCTACCTCACTGTACTCTAGCCTAGCCTAATATAGCCTAAGGTTGCTCTATTGTATTCTACTCTAGCTCAGCTTAACCTAGCTTAGCCTAGACTAGCCTAACTTTACTCTATTATACTCTACTCTACTCTACTCTACTCTAACCTAGCCTAACCAAGCTCTACTTTACCTTACTCTTCTCTCGCCTAACCTTTCCTAGCCTAACCTAGCTCTACTTTACCCTACTATGCAACTCTGCTCTATTCATCTCTTTTCTTCTTTACTCTTCTCCACACTTTTTTGCTCTGCTTTGCTCTACTCTGCTCTACTCTACACTTTACTCTAATCGAGTCTAGCTTAGCCAAGCATCACCTAGCTCTATGCTACTCTACTCTACTCTAGCCTAGCTTGTCCTTGCCTAGCATAGCCTAACCTTACTCTACTTTGCATACTCTACTCTGTCTTCTCTACTTTATTCTACTCTACTTTGCTCTACTTTAATCTACTCTCATCTGCTCTACTCTACTCTACTCTTCTTTCCTCTACTCTATACTAACCTAACCTAGTTTAGCCTAGCCTAACCTAGCTCCACTCTACTCTACTCTACTATAGCCTAGCTTTGCCTAACCTAGCTCTGCTCTACTTTGCTCTGCTCTACTCTACTCCACTCTGCTATACTCTACTCTATGTTTCTCTGCTATACTCTTCCCTACTCTATGCTACTCTACTCTAATCTACTGTACTCCATTATACTTTATTAAACTCTAGCATAGCCTAGCCTAGCTTAACCTAACCTAGCTTTACTCTACTCTACTCTATTCTAGAATAGCCTAGCCTAGACTAACCTACCCACATACACATGTGTACACAACCACACTCATATGCACACACACACACACACACACATGAACAAGAAACAAAGCACAACCACACCCACACAAATGCATGCACACATGCAAGCATCCATGCATCCACCCACACACACAAGCATAAACACTCACACATGCACAAACACACACCCATCCATGTGCATGTACAAACTCACACATGCACCCATGAACATGCTTGCACTCACACACTCATACGTGCAAATACACACACATATGTGCACACATGTACACTCATATATAGAAAAAACACACAAATATGTACCAGTGTCTACAAGAACATAAACATATGCACACATAACACATGCACACATACATGTAAACATGCATAAAAGCACATGTAGTCATATACACATGCACACACACGTACTTACACACATAGACATATACATGCATGCATACACACACATGCACAAACATGCACATACACAAACACGTACATAGGCAATCGTATGTGCACGCATGCATGCATGCTCATTCACTTCAACACAAATGTACGCACAAACATGCAAATCACACGCATGCATATATATGCACACAACACACTAACACTCACATGTACATGCTCAAATCTGCACATGAATGTACATATATACACACAAATAGACAAACCCATGCATGCACGCACAAGCACACGTACAAGCACTCAAAAAAATTTACACAAACATGCATATGCAAATACAAAGAAAATTATACATTTGCACACACATATATACATAAATGTGCACACACAAACACATGAAAATGCATGCACATACAATTAGACACTTAGACACATAAGCACACTCCCGCATGCTAACACACACGAGTGCACACACATACACACGAACAAGCATGCATGCATGTACATGTACGAGAACCTAGACACACACACATATGCACAAATACACACACATAGGAACAGACACATGTGCATGCACTTGTACACACACAAATGCATAAACTCACACACAGACATGCACGAACACTCCTACACAAACAAATATGCAAATGCCTATGCACTTACACATGCACGTTCACATGCACATGCACACGTACACACATGCACACACACATACATACCAACACCCAACTACACACATGCACAACATATGGTCACACATGTAAATCTACTCACATACACACACACGCGTGTAGGCACAAACACACGTATATACACATGCACATAGATGCACACAAGGGTGTACAAACATGCACACGAATGCACTTACACTTCACCTACACAAACATATACATGCACAACACATGCACATGTACGCACGAGCACACATATACAAACATGCACTTATGTAACAATGCATACATAGACATACCTGTACATGTGCATAGGCACTGGAACACAAATGTGTTCACAGGAGCACATACACATGCATGCACATAGATAAACACATAAGCATATACATGCACAAATGCATCACACACATACACATATGAACACAAACCACACACATAAATACACATGCATAGATGCATAAACACATACATGCAAGTGCAAAACATTCAAAAACATGTACACACATGCACACTTACAAATAAACATAAACATGCACAAAGACACACATGCTTGCATACACACCTACACACACACACCCATGCATAAACAAACATAACCACATATGCATGCTCAAAAATGAAAACATGTATAAACTCACACACATGTACAAACCCACACACACACATGTTTGTATGCATAAACATACACATGCACACACACACACACTCATACAAAAACACACATACAAACACACACATATGCATGCACTCATGTGTAACTCAAATCACACCTGCACAAACACAAGCACACAGGAGCATGCAAACTAGTGCACAAAAAAAAGGATATGCATATACACCCACACACCTACACATACACGTTTGTAAGAACAAGCACATGAATGCATGCACTCTTGCACATGCACTAGTACACACACATGGATGTGCACACACATGCATACATTCTTGCAAACGCACACACATGCCAACTTGGATGCACCCAAACACATGTACAACGACATGACTACATATGCACATGTGTACACAAACAAACGCATGCACCCAAAAAATGCATATGCCTACATGCATAAATAAAGATGCACAAACACCTACATACAGGTGAACACACACATATGTATGCATGTGCACACACAAACACAAAAACATATGCATGCACATCCATACACTCACACACACATTTATGTTCACCTAAACACTCTCTCACACACACATGTGCTTGTGTGCGCAAAGACTAGCACACACATCCACTCGCACACATGTATGCACATGCACACAAACTTACACAATGACTCACAAACATATCCACATGCATCAATGCATACACACACAAACATTAGCATACACACACTCATGCACACACACAAATACACACACCTATGCATATAGACTTGCACACACACACACACATACACATACATGCACATACACAAACCCACACAAAATAACACACATGCACAAAGACAAATACACATAGGCATAAACATATGCCATTTCACATAAACATGCTTGCTGACATACGCATACACAACTTCACTTGCATACATCCAGATGGATGCATAGGCACATATGCACGTGCACATAAAAACAAAAATATGTGCACCCACAAACAAAAACATACATGCATACATATACATTCACACATACACGAATGCACACACACACATATGGACATGCATACAAACCCATGAACAAGTACAAACGCATACCCACACTCATGCAAGCACACAAACACAACATAGACTCACTTGCACACAATCATAAATATACACATGCACATACATGTACACATAGGCACACATGCATGAATGCAAACACTTCTACATGCACACACCCATACATGCTCATGCACACACATATGCACACCCATATGGACACACACATGTACACACTTGCACATGTGCATGTGCACTTGTAGACACACACACACATACATGCACTCACATACACGTTCAAACAAAAATACACAAATGCACAAACATAAAGACACACACACAAATATATAGTCATACACACATGAAAAAATACAAGGACTCTTGCAAGAACATGCACACACACATGTAGATAGACATGCACAATCACACATATGCACATGCACTTATATGAACACAAACACATAAATGCACCCACACACACAAACATGTTTCCATGTACAAACATGCACCCACACACACATAAATGCTCTCACTCATGCATACAGTCATTCAAAAACACAAACACAAATACTTACGTAGAACCACACACATGCTCACACACACACAAAAATGCACTAACAAAGACACACATGTGATTGTGTGCACTCTCATTCATACACAAGTACACAGACATGCACACACACATAGGCAATCACAAATACTCACATATGCAGAAACTCACACACAAAAATGATGCACACATGCACATTAATGCAAACAAACACCAACACACATAAACTGTACATACACAACAACACACACATAGACACACATGCGAAAACATGCACAAAAATAAACATACATGGGAACACACATGCTCACACAAAAGCACACACACACCGAAACACACACAAGCGTACACACATAGACACACACATGTACACACACACATGCCCATGCATGCACACATATGCACCCACTCATGCACACATACACACACATGCAAAGCACACACAAACATGCATGCATATGCACTTGCACAAAAAAATATACATGTGCACACACACGCATACACACACTTTCTCTCTGGCACACTTCGTACACATGCACACACACATATACACACATAGATGCGCACCTGCATGCACACTAACACATAGCCACGCACTCACACAAGCACACACACACACAAATAGAAATGCATGCCAAAATGCACAAATGCATTCTCCCAAGCACACACACACAAGCACATGCAGAAGTACACACATACAAACAAATAGACATGTACACATGTAAAAACACACATACACTCACATGAATACACACCTATGCACAAATAAACATACAGACACAAAACATGTTCACACACACACACACACGAACATGAACAAACATACATAATCGCACATGTAAATGAAAATAAATGCACACCCACGTGCACTAACATGCACCAATTTGCAAACTCATGCATGCATTCACACACAGCTACTCACATGCACATAAGCACACAATGAACACAAAAACACTCATAAACTCACACGTGTGCACACACACACACACAAATACACAAATTGACATAAAAACTTGCACACATGCACCCAAAGATATATACACATATGTACACACAAGCACATGCACATACATGCACCAACACCAACATACCTAGAAGCACATGCACATGACCCAAACCCATAGACATGCACATACACTTGGATTCATAGGCACATACACACACAGAAAAATAAATATGCCTGCACATACACATGCACATGCACATGAACATGAATACACAAGCACATGCACATGCACATGAATACACAAGCACATGCACATGCAAGAACATACACATGCACAAGCACTAGCACATGCACATTCTAATACATTGGATCACAGATAAGGGCACAAACAAACACAAAGACACACATGAACATGCACACATACACATGGATGCACACACATTCACACACATGTAGTTAATGCATGGATACACATAGAGACACATGCACAAAAGCATACACACATGAAGATGGATGTACACAAACCCAAATGCAAACATGAACATCAATCACACACATATGTGCATGCACACATACACATGCATGCAAACATGCATGTGCACACATACATACACGCACATGTGCAAAAATATCCACACATGAATGCATAAATGCATGCACACATAAATACGCACACATAGTCAAGTAAGTAGGGTCACACAAAAGCATAAACAAATGCACACATGTATATGCACACTCATGTACATATACACACATCTACATTCACACAAACATAAACACACACCCACAAACTCACACATGCAAGCACACACACACACACACACTCACACATGCATGCACACACATTCCCACACTTGGACATGCACATTCAGACACATAACCCCATGCATGCGTACACATGCACATGCATACATATGCACATCGATACACATGCACACACATACATACTAAATCCTATGCACACACTAAAACTTGCACACATAAACATATGTACACACATGCACACATACATCCTAATGCACTCATACAAATGCACACACACACATGAACATGTACACACTCACAAGCACATACACACACATGCTCAAACATGCACACTCAAAAACATGCACATATACACACATGAACCCACACACACACCCTTTAATATGAATACGCACACACGCATATGGAAACATACATATATGCATACACAAGTGTGTGCAAAAAAATGCAAACACATGCATGCAGACATGCACATTCACCCATATGAAAATGAATGCATGCACAACACACAAAACACTTAAACACAAGCATTCATGCTCACACACAATCATGCACAAATGCCCACACTCATATGCCCATATGCACATAGATTTACAGACACACATACATAAACATAGGCATACACAAACTTACCATCCCCTTTATGCACACACAACAAGTAAATCATGCACATGCACACATGAATGCATGCACACTCGCACACATCCATGCACCTATGCACAAACACAACCACACACACACATGTATACAGAACCACACACATGAACATGTACACACACGTGCACGCACACACAACCACACACACACATATATGTAAATATACAAACTCACACAAAATGCACCAAGAACACACATGCATAGACAAACAACATGCAAATGTACTTGCACATGTAAACACACCCACACACAGTCACATCTACATGAACACACAAAATCTAACACTCGCACAAACATAGACACATGCACAAGAACAAACACACATGCACATGCCTATAGACACAAATGTACCTACATAAGTATGCACATGGGCACACACTCACTCATATGCACACATACACACGCACATGCATATACTCACATGCATGCACATACACACACATATGCATGCAAAGATACACACATTTGCATGAACACACATAGACACATGTGTGTGCACATGCACACACATACACACCCACCTACACATTAATGCACATGCACTTGCATTCTTGCACACTCACATGGAACACACACACGAATGCATCAACACATACACACACACATAACCAAATATGCATGCACATGCATTCATACACATGCACCCACAAATGCACATGTGCATGCAAACACATGCATATTCATGCACAAGAAAATGCATATACACATAGACACATAGTCACAAGCACACACATAAGCTCATAGACATGCACACATATAGGCACACACATATGCACACACATGCACATGCACCTATGCATTTCTACATGCATACAAGCATTAACACACATTCACATATAGACACACACATAGACATGTACACACATGCATACTTAAACTTGCACACACAAATAAATATGCACATGCATGTACACAAATTGATACACACAACACATGCACAAGCATGCACACATATGCTCACAAACACACACACACACACACATGTGCATGTACCCACACTCATACACACATGCGAGCAAGCACACACATACACATACATAAACTAACATACACACACATGAACAAACACACACACATATGCACACACACATGCACATGGACACATGCACTCATCCAAGCACATGCACATAGAGGTACATGCACATGCACACACATGCACATAGACACACAACAACAGAGATGAACATGCACACACATGCTCCCATACATGAACACAAACACATGCTCACGCAAATTCATACTTAATTATGCATGCAGAAATGCATGCACAAACCCATACACATGCACATAGACACAAACCAACATACACACACACACGCACCCATACACGAACACACACATATGCACATACAGATGCATACATAATTACACATGCACAAATGCATGTATGAACTCACACACATGCACATGCATATATCTACATGCACACAAAGACATGCAAACAAACACATGTGCACACAGATGCACACAAACACGTATATGCATGCACACACATTCATGTACACAAATATACACACACATGTGCACTAACACGTAGACACGGTACACACAGATACATAAATATGGACAAACACACACACATGCAAGAAAATGCACAAGTTCACACACAGGTGCACACACATGTAGATATGCACTTGCATAGACACATATAAACACACACACACACACATGCAAGCACACATGTAGATACATAAACACTCACATGAACACACACATCCACTCAAAAACATGCATACAGACACAAAAACTCACATGCATGTGAACACACACATAAACATGCATGCATACACATGCACACACATGCATACACATGCACACACATGCACAAAAATACACACAAACACACACACACACATGTGAACATACATACATGCATATTCACACATGCATGCACACATTTACATAAACACATGCACACATTCATGAAGGTATGCATGCACATGCACAAACAGACACATGCACACACAATTACACATGTATAACAATGCACATGTGCACAGATTAACACCCAAACCCATCTACACACATCCAAACACACAAATATATATTTAGGCACACAAAGACATGAAAATAAACACACACGCAAGCATGTACACACATAGGCGCACACGTGCAAGAAAAAACACTAATGCATAAGAAAAATTTGTAGTCACACATAAATGCATGCACTCTCACATTCAAACACATGCAAAGGCACAAGCACAAGCACAAAAATGCACAAGTAAAAATAAAAGAACATGCACACACATGCTCATGCACAAACACACACACAAGCATGCGCATAAGTTCACAGACATGCACACACACACAAACACACATGCCCACACACACTCTTACACATGCACACACACATACTTGTACACATACACACACAAACACACACACACACATATTGGTGTGCATATTTACACACACTTGTAGACACCAACACATACACTCATACACACACATGAGTATGCAAGCATATATGCATGCACACATTCACACACACTCAAATACACACACACAGTCACACTTGCACACAATCATGCAACACACCCACACACTTCCAAACACATGCATTAACATACACACAAGCACACACATGTACACAAATGAACATGCTCTTACATGCACACATAAATGTACACACATGTGCACACACACACGCACATACAAACATATTGGCACATGAGCACAAACCTACATGCACACATGGACACACAACCACCTATGCACACACACTTCCACAAATGTACACACATGCATGAAAAAAGCCTTAAACACTTTCTTGGATGCTTACATGCAAATACACATGTATGTACACACATGCATATTCACACTTGTGAATATGCACAACCGCACACAAACTCATACACAGAAACATGCACACGCATGTAAACACTTATATACACAAATGTGCATACACACACACATGCACGTACGCACAACTAACACACACAAACATGTGCACATTGATAGAGACACATACAAAGACGTGCACACACACACACACATGTACATGGAAATAAATGCAAATGCATGCATGCATATGCACACACACACAAAGATAAGTGCAACCATATCGACTCACAAAACCACCTACTCACATATAAACACATACAAGCACGCATATTTACACATACAGTACACACACACACATGGAATCACACATGTACAACACACACACAAGCACTCATGCACACACAAGTGTGAATACACATATGTATCTATGTACACATAAGATTGCATACATAATTATCAAAAAATACAATCAAACACACATGCGCACACATGTAGGTACATGTACTCAATCACATGCACTGCTACACACACATAACCACAACAACACATAGCCACAAATGCCTGCATACTAATTACACATGTCCAAACAAATACACTCACATGCACACACACTCAATCCCACACACATAGCCAAACACTCAAATGTGCATACATAAATACACACATGCATGGACACAGTTACCTACACTTAAACACACATGCACACATAATAACACAAATATAAGTACACACCCACATGCATACACACACAAACACATACACACATGTGCACACACACATGTACAAAGCATGGATGCATGCACAAACAAATTTATGAACACACACATGCACATGCAAATATACACACATGTACACACATAGACATATGTGCACATAGGGGTATACACACAGTCACACAAAAAAACAAACAAGCAACCACATATCCACGTACGCACATGTGAATGCATACACATATGCACACATGCATGATGAAAATGTACATACAAAAATGCACATCCACACGCACAGCCATACACACTCTACTACACACATGAACACATATGCATCCGCATTAACACACACATGCACAAACACACACACACACAGGAGCATACATGCACATACACACATACAAACACACATGTGCACGTGTACACACATGCACACCTACAAACGTGCACACAAGCACACATAGCACACACACTCACACACATACTCACACTCACACTCGTATCCACACATGGACACACAATCCTATGCAAACAAACAATCGCACACTCACATGCACACAACCAAGCATACACACATGCATACCAATACTCATGCATAAGCAAAAATATGCCCACACACAAAAACATGCAAGCATACACACATGCATAAGAAAGCACACACACGAGCATGCTTGTGTGAACCCACAAACACAAGCACACACACATAGAAATGCATATAAACATGCACATGAACACATCTACACTCACATACACGTACACACGTACACATAAAAGCACATGCACACACATATACACATATTAATACAAAAGAAAAAACACACAAACATGCACAAGTGCATGTACACTTAGATAGATACATGAACATAAAGATACATTCACATGCATGCTCACATACCTATACACAAACATACATAGACACATATAGACACACATGACCATGCACAAACATGTCACACACAAGCACACACACACATGCACACAGACACAAGCAGAAATGCACATACATGCACATGTAAGAAAACACATAGATGCACATGTACACACTCACAGACATGCATGCATACAAGCACACAACCACATATATGCACACACAAACACACACAGATGCACAAGCATACACATGCATACACACATACACACATGAACATGTATATAAACATGCACACGAACACACATGCACACACATACACACAAACACACACGTACACACTTGTATGTATATGCAGTTGCACAAACTCGCACATGCACTCACACAAATATGCACATGCAAAAATAAAGACACACATATTTGGACATAGATGCACATTTACATGCATATGCACACACACATGTAAATGTATGCATACACACAAGCACACTCACATACACTCTTGCACACACACATACATACACACATGCACACAAATATGCATGCAAACACACGTGTACACAAATATGCATGCAAACACACGTGTACACACTCACACATAGAAGTGCATATAGACACACACTTACATGCATGCACACACATTAACAAATGCACACACACGTACCCATGCACAAACACACATGCACACATGCATGCATGCAAGGATATGCATGCATAGGAACAGGTATATGTACACTCACTCACACACACATGCACACACTCTACACATGAATGCATGTAGACACAAACATGAACACAATCACACATGCACAGACATCCACACACACATACACACACAAGCATGAATGAAAATACACCGTTGTTGACACACACACACATATGCATACACAATCACACACATGTGTATGCTAACATAGACTAGCATGCATTCACACACACACAAACAGGCACATACACACACTCATATGTTAAAACATGTGCACACACACATGCAGACACATGCACATGAATGTACACACATGCACACATATACAGGTACCATCATACACACAAACAATCTCAAACACACATATAGATACACATGCACATGCATAAACACACACATACTTACACAAAAATGCACATGCACAAACACATATGCACATGAAAAGACATACATAAGCATGCAAACATGCTCTCATGCATAAGCTTACACACACATGAAAATTCACAAATATGCACTTGAACACATTAATGCACACACTCAAGCAGATGCACTCACACACACATATGCACACCACAAAGACGCATATATATACACTCGCAAATAGGCATGCACATACAAACATCAACACACAGACACATACCCAAACACACTAAAGCATGCACACTTATACAAAAGCATGCATGCACTCATGCAAGCAAAACAGCACGCACAGACATGCACACACATGCACACATATCCACATTGTTATATGCATAAACACATGCACACATAGGTACACACATATGTGCACCCATACCCACACACACTCATACCCACATACAAACACACACATGCACACATAGAAATGCAACCACACATGCACACACACATACACAAGAACTCATATGTGCTTGCAAACACACATAAACATGTACACATACGAGCACATGCACGCACAGACACATACAAACACACGTGTAACCATTTACTCACATGCACACACACACACACACAAAAACATGAATACACTTACTCAAATACAAACAAAAATGTACATGCAAATGAACACATACAAACATGCACTCAGAAGCACACACACGTAGGCACATATCCAAACACACATGCACACACAAAAGAACATGCATGTGTACAATTACACACATAGATATGAATCCTTATAGACACACACACATATACAGACCCACAAACATAAGCATGCATGCACACTCACACACGCATACAAACACATGTACATGTATGCACGCTCATAAATGTGAACACAAGCACACAGGTGCACATGCACGTGAACACACCCTTACACGTATGCATACACCAATGTAAACATGTGCACACACACAGACACAGACACACATGCATGCACATGCACACATAACCACATGTGCACACATCGCCTAAACCATTGAACAGTTCATATGCATACCCACATAGGCTCATGCACACAAACTCACACATATGAGCACACACAAGCATGCAAGCATCCACATTATGCACACTTATAAATTGACACATAAAGATGCACACAATTAAGGGCATAGACACATAAACATGCACTCATATGCACATGCACAAACACATATACTCACACGTGCATGTGTACCCATGCATACATATATACACACACATGTAAATGCTCACATGCATTTGGGTGTACAAAAACATTTGCTAGCACATGCACTCATATGCACACCTATGCACACATGCACACGCTTAAGCAAACACACATGCACATGCAAGCACACTCACCTGCACAAATGCATAAACATGAAAGCACACAAATCAACATGCAAGTAGACACACATATACACACATAAATCTAGCCACACACATACATGAGCTGACATACATGCACTCACACATGCATGAACACACCCACAAGTGTAGAGGTTTATATACTTACAAACACACACGTAAACATACACACAAATAAACACACACGTGCTCATAAATATGCATGCATACTTGCTAAGATGCTTATGCACACACACAAATAAATACACATAGGAATACAAACATGTAGAAACATTCATACGCACACACAAGAGCACACACACACATAATGGCACAAACACTCACACACACATACACAAGTTTGCATGCATACACAAAGACAAATCTACACACGCATGTACACAGAACTCACACACAAACCCACACAAACATGCATACATTCACACACGCATACGTAAACACACATGTAAGTACACACAAAGATGTACACACCCGCATGTACACATGCACCCGCACAACAACACACACCCACACATACACACATACACAACCATAAAAACTCACAAACACATGTAGACAAACATGCACGCACATGCTCAAACATACACATAAGCATAAACATGCACAACCCTATGCACACACACAAATGCACTCACACAAAAGCACATGCACACATATCTATGCACACATAGATGCTCACATATATGTATTCCTACACATATAGACAAACACACACAAAACTTGAACACACATGCACACACACACACACATACACAAATATCAACACACATGCACACATCCATGCACAAACATGCATCTATGCAACCAATAATACCCACAAACATGCATGCCCATAAACAAACACAAGTCAGATGCCTAGCCAAATACATACATACGCACATGCTCGCACATGTCCAAGCACAAAGACATGCATAGTCACAGATACATACACACACATGGACACATGCACATATACACATGCACACAACAAAATGTCGGTTCAAACACATTAAGTGTTATGCATTTATGTACTCACACACAAATAGGTACATGCAAACATATGCAAACAAACATGCACCCACACACTGATAAGCACACAAACTCACAATTGCACACTTAGAAGTATATATAAACTTATGTGAGTGCACACACACAAGCATAATTATGTGCACACATGCATAAGAAAACACACACAAACACATGCACATGCACACAAATGTATAAACATGCATGCACACACTCATGCACACCCACATTCAAACTCATAAACACACACCCACAAAAAACCAAGTGCATACATTTGCACACAAACACACACACACACACACACTCACTCTCACATATGTGTGCAGACACATGCACATTATGCATAGAAATGCACACATACACAAATGTACACACACTCACACACAAACATACACACACACACAATCCCTTACACACATTGGGGGTGCGTGCGCACACACACACACACACATAAACAAAGGTGTAAATATTTATGCATGCACACTCACGTGCAAACACTCATAGATGCGCACATATAGGCATGAATGCTTATATACGTGCAAGCACAAGCTCTAATTCTTACATGTCCACACAGAATCACAAGCACACACACATACACACATGCACAAATATGCACTGACACTCACATACACACACATATGCGCACACACATAAGCACACACACACACACATGCACACACATGCACATACATATGCACATATGTACATGCGAACACTCACATGCACATGTTGACCCACTCATTCATATGCACTATCACAAAAATATGGACACAATGTACCCACTCACTTGCATATAAACACATATGCACATGCACACAGACATGCAAACAGAAGTTACACACACACTCACACGCATATAATTCTACACACACATGTGTGCTCACACGAATACACACAAGCATGCAGCTATACACACATTTGTGATGGCATGCACACACACACATTCACTCATGCACAGCCACACACACTTGCACACATACAAATACCCAATCACACAACAATACACACTAACACATACACACGAGCACACTCACACACACACATAAGGACACATGAAAATCCATAAACACACACAAGCACATACATACATATGCATGCACACACACACACACATACACATAAGCATGCACATGCACACAAACACACACACAAGCTCATGTCTACAAACATGAACACACACATGAACACATTGACACATGGATGCACTCACACTTAAAAAACAAATGCACCCACAAACACACAGCCATATGCACAAATGCATGCATGTGCTCTATTACATTTATAGATGCACACATGCACACATAAGCACATAGTCATGCAAAAACATGCACACACAAACACATTTTCACATACACACACACACTCATACATACATGCACATGCACACATCCATAGGCCCAGGCAAACAAACACACGTGCATTGATACATGAACACACACGTGTAATCATGCATGGACACATGAGTATTGAAGCACATGCATAGGCATGCATATACAAATGCACACCCTCGCATGCATTCATGTGCACAAACACAAATAAAATGCATGTACATGCGCACACACGTGCATTCCTATGCACACATGTACTCTCACACGCACAAACCTCTACCCTCTACACATTCTTTGATGCAAAAGCAAAGGCACACATGCTCACACATGCACATGTATACACATGCATGCACATACATACCCAAGTATACACACACACACACCCAAGTATGCAGACACACATAAGCATGAACACACCAACATGTGCACACATTTGTACACTCATGCAAACACACATGCATACACACGTGCACACAAATACATGTATACAAATAAATATGCTTACAAACATACATGAACACACAAATATGCAAACACACACACACATACACATATAGACACACAAAGGAACACACGCCACACATGGAAAAACACATGTTTGCACACACAAATGCATGCATGCAAGCATGCAAACACACATACACACATGCATGCTTAGACACACACACAGATATGATTTCACATATCCACATCGACAAATGCACACAGATACGTGCATAGCCATGCACACATGCACTTGCACACACATGTTGATGCACATGAACAACCTCACATGCACACAAGTGTAGAAACACACATATAATTGCATCTACATGAGAATTCACATGCTTGCACATGCACACATGTGCACTCACACATCCACAGATGCACATGACCATTCACATAATCAAATACACAAGCAAAGATTCACACACTAGCACACCTACATGCACATGGACACATATGCACCCCCAAGTAGGTACCCATGCACACACACATGCATGCACGCTAGCACAGACGCATGCTAGAATACACTCACATGTGCACATAATCACACACTCAGACAATCGTACACACACAAATGCACACACACACACACTCACAAAGATGCATGCATGCACATTCACATACACATGCACTTACACATGCACACACATAAACACACACATGTAGACTCACACTTGCCCTCCATACACCACACACATGCATATAAAAAAGTAGATATGCACACACACTCATATGTACACATACACATGAATATACATATACACACACACACTACCTACACACTTACAAATGCTTGCATAGACACAAACACATATACAAGCATATGTTGACAAAAAAATTGATGCAAACATGCTCACACAGCCACCTAAACACTAACCCACACACACACACAACATACTCATGCAAAGCATGCACACATACATGCACATGTATGCATAAATGCAGGCATACAACACACAAAAGCATTCTTATGCATTCACACAATTGAACATACACTTCTATTAAAAAATAGATGCATGCAAGCACACACACCCACCAAAACACATGCACATGCTAACACACATACACTCACACACACATATACACACATGCACCTGTGTGTAGTCTTGCACACACACACATCCACACATGCACATGCACACCCATGCACACACATGCAAATGCACACAAGCACATACACACACATGCACACTTGCACATACACAATGCACACACATGTGGACAAACACACTTAAACACATGCAAACCCACAAATGCATATGCACACACACACACAAATGCACAAACACATGCAAAGGCACACATGCACAAACACACATGTGTAGACACGTGCACCCAAATATTTACATTGACATGCACTCTCAACTAAACACATATGTAAGCATGCATGCACACACACATGTACAAGCACATGCACACAAACCTATAAACACAAACAAGCACACACTGACACATACACACACATGAACATACAATAAATATACACAAACACATGCACACACACCCACCCACACACAATCATGTGCACACACATGTATGTGAACTGAGGCATAGAAGCACATTTGTACACACACCAACACACATTGACACACACATGCACACACATATCGACCCACACACATGTCCATATACACACACATGCAAACAAACACTTAAACACAAGCTCCAAGACACACACACATGCATGCAAACACAAGCACTTGCAATCACCCATAGTTGAACCAGCACACACACATACACTTATAAACACACATGCACCCACAAACAAACATGAACATGCACACACACACACACATGCACTAGCACTTACACACGCACACGTACACACACTAACATATCCTTGCACACACATACAAGAACATTCACACACATACACACACAATTGGAAGCATGAGAATGCACACATGTATGCACATGCAAATGGACACACACAATAACACACAAGTAGACAAGAACACTCACACACATACATCTATGCACATGCACATATACACACACAAAGACATGATACATATAGTCATGTGCATGAAAAATCGCATACACACACATACTCACATGCACATGCACATGAATATGCATAAAAACACATGCAAGCACATGCATACACAAAACACACGCACACGTACTAACACATGCATATACACATGCACACATACATACACATGCATGAATAAAGACAAACACACACGAGCACACAAGCACACACATAGCATGCATGGACACCAAACCCATGTAGATGCACATGTAGCAACATGCACATACATTCATGCATGCACACATGCCTGCACTCATATCCACACACATACATAGACACATATACATGCACACACATGAACACAGAAGTAGACACACATACACAAACAAACCTACATGCACACATACTCACACATGCAACAACATAGGTGTGCACACACATAGAAGTGCCCACACAAATGCATTCACACACATACATACAATGACTCACACACCTACCCACATGGATGATTATGCAAACATATGCATACACACATGCATATGCACAAGAACACACATATACATGTACATAAACACAAAGACACATATAAGCTCACAAGCATAGACACGGACATGCATGCATATGCACATGCATATACACATGCCAGCCACGCACACACACGTGCATTCACACACACACATGCACATGCACTCACAAATGAACTTACATGCACATAAGCACACCCACACATACACATGCACAGAAAAACACATATGCTTACACATGAATAAACACCCACTTACTCACACAAACACAAATGCACATACATAGACTCTACACACAATAACACGCATAAGTGTACACACTCACACACACACACACACTTGCAAACCCACAAGGATCCAAACATACAAACAAACACATGCACAAGGACACATAATAATGCCCACAAACAGACAAGAAAACATGAACGCATGCACACACACACACACACATGGATGCACACATATGCACTCAGAGACACATGCACATGCACGCACACACATAATACACATAAGCACATGCTCACAGATGCATAAACACGTGTGCATAGACTCACATAGGCTAACAGAAACATACATGGGCATAAACATATATACACAGATGTACACACACATACACATACATATCATCATAGCTACACACCCAAGTACACACAAACATGTACACAGATGTATGGATGTAACTCACACACAAACATAGACATTCTTATTGACACACATGCACAAACGCAAGCACACATAATGTACATACAACAACACATGAGTAGAAACATGCACAAGCATGAATGCACACATGTACACACAACATACACCTAAAAACCCACACATGCACACATATGCATGCACATACAAGTGCACACACTCTCTAATACACTCGTACAAGCACACACGCACACACGTGTGTTCACTCACATGCACAAAAAATTACTCACACATACACAAACAAATGTGCATGCACATCCATAAGCACACATGTGTATGCACATAGACACAAACATGCATAAGAAAACACATATACACATGCAAGCAAACAAGCACACACATGCACAAACATGTGCATGCACATACACATGACGTGGATTATCATGCAGACAAATAGATGCATACACACATGAACACACATAGACAGAAACATGCACATACACATACACATGTGTTCCTATGAGCATGTGCAAACACACACGCATATGTGCACACTAATGCACACACATGTATAAACACACACACATATGAATACATGCACACACACATGCAAACATAAGTGAACACACAGGCACAATCACAAACATGCACACTTGCACACACATCTACACACACGTGCACATGAACATACACACACACATATGCATAAAAATGTACACAGACATCCTTGCCAGCATTAACAAATGCACACACTAACACACAAAGATGAAAACACATGCATGTACCCAAGCATGCACAAGCTGTAGCATTTGAGCACAAATGCACAAGCATATATTCTTGCACAAGCGCATACACACACATGTAGAAGAATACAGACATGTGCACATATATGTGCACACACACATACACACACATGCAGAAGAATACACATAAATGCACATAAATGCATATATACATGCATAAACAAGCACAATCATACATGCACACACAAACACATATTTGTATGCACAAGAACACACATAAATACATGCATGTAGAGCCTCATGCACACACATACGCACTCACACATATGTGCAGAGATATGCACACATATGTGCATGCATATACATTCACATAGACATACACACATACATATATGCACATGCAAACATCCAAATGTGCTCAAATGCTTACCTAAAAACACACAGACACACTGGCACATGCACACATATACCCATGCACCCACAAACACTAATGCACATAGATACATAAACACATTTGGATGTTCTCACACATGCATACACACACACACCCAAATGGAAGAATGCACACACATGTTCACACAAACACATAGACATGCTCATATGTACACACTTGTGCACATATGCACACTGTCACACACACACAAAGACACATACATGAGCACATGCATGCATGCACATGCACAAATACACATACATGAACACAAACACAAACACACACTTATGTATACTCACACCCATGCACACACACACACACATACACATATAAACATGCACACACATGTACACATGAATATGAACACATGTATACACACACACGAACATGGACATATACACATACAAATACACATATTCATGCACATGCTCATGCACATATACAGACAAAGACATGAACAACCATAGACACATGGGCACACACATATGCATGCCTATAGACACATGCAAACACTCACACATAAAGATAAATCATGTGCACACATGTGCACAAACACACACATCCACATGCATGCATGCACACATGTGCACACACATATGAACAAGTAAACACTCACAAGCATAAGCATAGGAGCACAAACATAGGCATGCACACAAGCACATGTATGCGCACCCACATGCACACACACACACATGCATAAGGACTCACAAACATGTATAAGAATGCTCACATGTAAAACACACACACAATACACACATACACAATCACTAACACATCTGCACCCATATACATACACACACAAATAGACTCAAACACACCAACATGGGTACATACTACAAACATGCACAAAGATAGCAACACATATGCACAAATAAACAAACAAATATGTACACATGCACACAAAAGAACACACACTAAGCTGTATTTACAAACACACCTACACACACGCAAATGTAGACACACTCAAGAAGAGGAAAATATGCACACACACATATTCACATGTACAACACTCGCATATGTTTGTACATAAAGATGTAGACACATGCACACACACTTATATACCCATTTGTATAGACATGCCCACACACACAAACACACTCGTACAAACTAGAACAAAACACACATGCAACTATACACACACATAAACACATGCACACACCCGTACAAAGACACATGTGTAGATTCACACATAGACACATTTGCATATGCATGCTTTATGTATACACATACACTCATAAATACATGCATGCATGCACCCTTGCATATGCACACACAAGTGAACATGTTATCAAAAGAGAGAAACTATTAAGCCACCTTATGTTTGATGAGTTAACCCTTAAATATTTAGCATGTTATTCTAATGGGTTTTTTTTAGTATGAATTAGGTATAGTTTCTAATAAACAACCCATGCACCTTAATGATGGTGAATTAGTGGTCTTTAAAGTATTTTGGAGTGTTTAGTAAGTTTAAAGACTAGAGGATATGCACACAAAGTTTTCAAAAGTTTTTTTAATAAAATATTAACTTATCGATTTTAAAGCCATTCTCATTTTGTACCAATCTCAAATCATATTCAGACATTTCCTTGATTTAGCAAAATTCTATTATGTAATTGAAGTAGTAATTTTGGAAGAATATTTTAAAATCTTTTTACATAGTTTGGAAACAACTTTTGGAACAACTCACTAACTTTTGATTGGCTATGACAAAACATTTTTTAATAAACACATAATCATTGTAAATGAAATAACTAATGAAAATGAATCAATATTTGAGATCTCAATGAAGTGTTGCTCCAATTCTGTTGACATAAATTCTATTGGTGATAATTACAACATCTTCTGAAACTGTCAAAGTTTTTCAGCTAAGTCCTACGCATTTAATATTTTAAATTATCATTTCTCTTCTTGAATTTAAGCTCAGTATGTTTCATTTGTCAACCAATATAAAAAGTTACACATATTTATTAGAAGTTTTCCATCTTTCTATATTTTGTTTCATTTTCTATTGAGTTGGGCCCAACATTTGTGAAAGCCCAAGTTCTGTTTGATTTAATAAAAGAACCAAGATGGGGAAGCTGACAAACACTAGGTTTTACTTGAGCCAATAAAAGCTAATAGGTTGGAGGTGAACCATAAGAAAAATCTCAAGTTGTAATCTTCAATTAATGATATTTTTTCACCTTAATTAAGGGTAGACTTAAGTTCTAATTTGAACTGAACCACCAAAAAATTATGGTATCTCATTTAATTTTTACCTTTCTTTTTCTTTATCATATTAAAAATAATATATACATATAATTAAGATTTCTTACAAACATAAAGCAATTTTTAAGAAATAAATGCATACAAAAATTTCTTTTAAGAACATAATTCACCACCCTTTTATGAGTTTTGCATACAAAATTTTACTTCATTAATAATTTAAAAGACAAGATGAAGAGATAAAAGTAAATGATACATAAAAAGATAAAAAGAGAAATCAAGTTAAAGAAAAAATGAGATTTATAGAGATAAGTAGAGAGAGATAGATAAAGAAGAGAAAAATATAAAGTGAAAGTTGATAATGGAAAGATGATAGAGTAAGATATAAAAAGTGAGAAGAGAAGTTGGAGAGCGAAGAGAGAAGATAAAATAGAAAGAATGATAGAGTAGGAGAAAGAAAGTGTCATAGAGAGAAGAAAGAAAATAAGAGTAAGGGAGCAGCAAATTGAAAGACAAAAATAAATGAAATGGAGCTATATTATAGAAGAGAGAAGTTAACGAGAAGAAATGGTTGGATGGAGAAGAGGGAGAAGCAAATGAGGCAAAGAGAATGGGGGTAGACCATGGGGGTAGTAAGAGAAAAAGAAAGAAATAGAGCAAGATAAGGTAGTGTTAGAATACATTAACATAACTATGATGGTAAATAAAAGAGTGAATAACAAAATAGTGAAAAAAGAAGAGTAAGAGTAATAAGAGATGTACTAGAGAGAGGTGTTAAAGAGGGTAGAGGGATAATGAGACAATGTTGGAAAGGTAGAGAAAGAATGACAAAGATGTCATAATGTGATAGTGTTGGAAACAAATAAAGAGAAACAAAGATAACGACAAGTGAGAGCATAGTTGGGTTATCAAAGGAAAGTTACAAATGAGATAAAGCAATGAGTGAGATGGGAGAGAGAATTATAGGAGAAAGAAAAATAGAAAAAAGAGATTATGAAAGAGAGAATAAAACATTAGGACCTAAGAAAACCTGTTAAAGAGAATATACAATGTCGATAAGAAAAGGCACTTCATGAAAAATAGTAAGGGATGATGACAATGAGAGATAAAAAATATATGAGAAAAATGAGAGAAAAGTGATAAAGAAGAGAAGGTGGTCAGGGGTGAAAGAGATTAGCAAATGATATGTAGCTTGCTAGGAGATAGAAATAGATAAGGAGGTGGGGAGATTGATGAGTCATAATGAGAAAGTGAGACATTTATCATGATTCTTATTTAAGGAGAAAAGAATAAATAAGATATATGGGAGACAAAAAATTAAGAGAGACAAAAAAGAAGAGAGAAAGAGACCAAAAGTGTTTTGTTTTAAAAAGAAACATGCACATCAAACAAGAGAGAACCAAGGAAAAGAGAGAAGAATAGAAAAAGAAAAAAATAACCAAAAGAAGGAGAAAACTAAGAATGAAAGAGAGAATTATGGGAGAAAGAATATAAAGTATAATAATGTGTGTGATAAAGAGAGGCATAAATGTTTTGTGAGAGAAAAAGGATAGAATTGAGAGAAAAGGTGATGGATAAGGGGACATAGATAGAGAGAGAATGAGAGAATAAATTTGGAGAGAGAAAAAGAGAGGAAGAATAAGAAGATTTAATTAATAATAATATTAGGTGATATTTTTGAAAGATGAAATATAAAATATATGTTTTTTTAATGATAAGTATTAAAAATTCTTTAAAATTATTTATTTTTCTTGCTACATAAATAATCTGTTTTACTAAGAATAGCAATTATATCAATGTTTTTTAATACTTGTAATAATTACTAATTGCATTAAAGTTCTTTATATTACCTTTTTTATTAATTATGAAAACTTTATTTTTAATTCTTATAATTGTTATTATTTCCTTATAAATTTACACTAAAAGATATAATTAATTATGTTAAAAAATTTCTAATTAAGTCTTCTTAATTTTTATTGATAATTTAATTAAATTGCTATTAATTATTTAATTGTAATGCAATATTTATTAGCATAATTAAAATATAAATTTAAAAATTTATTGGTCCTTAAATAATTATTTTTCTTATATCTTTAACTCTTAACTTTTTTATAGTTATTATGAATAATAATTAATTATTATCAATAGTAGTTTAAGAATTTGAGATAAGAATAATTGTTGTTAATACTATTGACTACCATTTAAGTATAAAGAACTTGTTTTTATGTCATTTATGACTATAATATTCTTACATAAATAACTAATTGGTTTTAATATCAATATTTACTATTATTATTGTTATTATTATGCTTTTAAAAGTATTTTAAGAAAAATTTATATTGTCTAAGGATATAATAATAATGATAAAACTTTTTAGTCCAACAAATGTCAATTTAATTAATTAGAATAGAAATAAAAACATTAAAAATAATAACTTTTGTCAATCATTAAATTAGAATAAGAAATATTACAAATTTATTATAAGTACAATTCGAAAATAATTAATACAATTTTTTATTCACTACAAATAAAGATTATGAAGAAAAGAAATAATTTAATATCTTACTGTTATCTTATTATTAAGAATTACTAATTGAGAATAATATTTTACAAAATAATCGCATCAATTATTAAATAGTAATAATTTAAATCATTTTTAAAAAAAGCATTGTTGAAATAAACAATAATAGGTTTCTTTACAATGTTTTTTCAACATATTCTTTTAAAGAATAATTGATTAAGAAATAAGAACTATAAAGAAGTAATTTTAAAAAGTTGATTGGCATAAGGAAGAGTAAAGAAAAGTAGAACACTAAAATGAACTAAAAGAAGGAATAATAATAAAAAATACTAAAAAATTAAGAAAATAAGATAAATAAACAAAACAAAATTAGTTAAGCTTAAAAAAAATAAGTATACGAATAAGGGGAAGCTGAACAAAAGATGAAGTAGAACAAAAATACAAATAATATAAGAAAAATGAATAATAATATTATTAAATATTATAAATTATTATAAAAGTTTCATTAAAATTAATAATAATAATTAATTTATTATTACGAAGTAATAAGTATTTAGAAATAAAAGACTTGTAGAGATAATGAAGGTATATGAAAGAGAAGGAATAAGATAGGTGAGAGAAGAAAAAAATTATTAAGCGAGAAAGAGAGGAGAGATTTGATAAGTTGATGGTGATGTTAGAAAAGAAATAAAAGAGTACGAGGAGAGAGAGAGATGCAACAAAGAGAAAATAAGAGAGATAAGAGAAAGGATTATGGGAAGAAAGAATGGGGAGAAATGATAAAATAGACAAGCACGACAGTTGGAGAAAAATAATAAAAAAGAGGAAGAAAATATATATTTTTAAAGTGTTGATAAAAATTATGAGAGATATAAAAGATTGATAGATTAAAATAAAAAAAAGGTATAGAAAGAAATATATAGTAGGAATGAGATAGATGAAATAAAAGAGAATAAAAAAGGGAGGATAAACTAATAGAGAATAAAGTAAGATATCGCAAATTCAGAAAGAAGGAATGAAAAGTGGGGGTTGAGATGACAAAGGAAAAGATAATAAGGTGTAGAAGAGTGAAGAATCATCAAGGCAAGGTAGAAAAATATAAAAAATTAAATTAATTTAAGGAGAAAAAGAAGATAAATGAAGGATATAAAAGATTAAGAGAAGAGAGAGAGGAGGAAGAAAAATGATAGTTATTAGAGAGAAGGAGAAGACAAAGAGTGTGATAATGAATGCAATAAATATAGTCCTCATGGATTGAGTCACAAAAATACATTGGGATAAATTGAGTAAGAGACGAACTAATACTGAGTGAAAGAGACATAGATAAAGAGAGAAAGAGTGTGAAAAAGGAGAGAAAGGAAGTTGAGAAAAGTGAGAAATAAAAGGGAAAATGATGCAGATAGGGATATGAGGAGAAAAAAGATTGAGTGAAGATAGAAAGTAAAGATAAAAGAAAATGAAGAAAAAAGTGATAATGAGAAAGATAGATACATATGATAGAGAATAAAGTGCAAGAGAGAAGAGTGAGAAAGTAAATAAAGAGTTAAAGAATAAATAAAAAAATAATATATGGATAAGGAGATAGATTAAAAAGGATTAATATATAAAAATAAAAAATGAAAGAAATGACAAAACCCTTAAGGGATAATGATAGATATGAGGAGAAATAAAGGAACATGAAAGAAGGAAGTGTGGAAGAGAGGAAGTTTAATAAAAGCAAATTAAATATAAAATGCATGACTTTGGTGATATAGGACTGAGAAAGGAAGAGATAATTAGAATGAGAAAGAGTTTTAAGTGATTAAAAAGAAAGGTGGGGAAAAAGGAGATAATCAAGGGAATTTATGGAGATGGAGAAGGAAAAAAGATACTATGGTGAGAGAGAAAGGGAAGAGCGGGAGATTAAGAGGTTAAGTTGGTGAAAAATAGATGACTATATGGGAAATAATAACTTATATGAAAAAAGATCTTGTTATAAATATAATTGACAATATTTTATGAAAACATGATGACTATTAACCATTATTTTAGTAAATAACAAATATTGATAATTATATAAGAAAGAAAGAGATAGGTTGTGTAATAAATTTGAGGGAGAAGAAAGAGGGATAGAAAAAGGAATTATAGATAGAGTAACATGAAATATGAGTGAAAAAAGTAAGATTGATAGAAATAAAGCTAGAGAAATAAATAAATAAGAGAGAAGAATATAGAGTGAATGGAGAGAATGGAAGAGTGATAAAGAAAGAGAAAAAAGTGAAGAGAGTGAACTAGAGACTAAAGAGAGAAAGAAAGAAAAGTGGTGGTAAGAAAAGAGTTGGAAGTTGAAACAAAAAGAGACGGAAAATGAGACATAACATGGTTGATAGAGAGAGGAGGGTTATAAAGAGAGTAAGAGAGTGACAAACTAAAAGACATAATTGAAGAGAAAGAAATATAGAGATTCTAGAAGGGAAAGGTGGAAAGAGTTAAGGAAAGTTGAAGGTATATAGAAGAGAGAGAAATAAGGTAAAGAGAAGACGAGAATAACGAGAAAGTAAGAGATAACAAAAGACATAAAGCAAGGTAAAAAAAGAGTCAGAGAAAGGCATAAGTGCAATATATTAACAAGAAAGAGGAGAATGATATAGCAAAAACAAGAAGAGGGTTTAGAGTAAAAGGGAGATAGACTAGAGAGGGTAGAGGGTTAATAGGACAATGATAAAGAGATAGACAAAGAGAGAAAAGAAAGTTAGTATGATAGATTAGGAAAGAAATATAGAGAGGAAAAAGGATAGAGAGCCAAGTGGAAGCTTGCATATGTTAACAAAGGAAAGTGATGGAAGCAAGAAAGTGAGAAGAGATATGGAGGTGAAAATATGGAACTGAAAGAGAGTGAGAGTTATTAGAAAAAGAAGATAAAGGTTATCATTAAGAATGTGGTAGTAAGAGGAGCAAATTTTTTATGGGAGGTGAAGGATAGGAATAAGAGAAAAAGTAATGGAAAAATTGATGTAGATAGAGACAGAAAGAATGAATGAATAAAGTTGGAGAGAAAAAAATAAAAGTAAAATAAGAAGAATGAATTAATAGTTCTATTAGATAACATTATTATGAGAAGAAATTTATAGAATTTTTAATAATAGTTATTCTTAATTTTAAGAAATTATTAATTATTGTTAAAAAAGAACTTTAAATAAGAACGATTATACCAATTTTTTTAATAATTATTATATTTATCAATTACCATTATAGTTCTTTAGTATATTTTTATTAATCATGAATAATTATCACTTTAAACTCTTATAATTCTTATTTTTTCCTTCTTTATTTCCTCTTTGTGTTTAATAATAAAGTAATTAAAATACGATTAATTATAATTAATAATATAATAATTTTTAGAATACTTAATACTAATATTTAATAATTTATTGGTTTTTAAAATTTAATTATTTTTATATAATTTTTTCTTAATTATTATATTTATTATCAATAATAATTTTTTTTAAGAATAATTGTTTAGTAATTAGAGACAAAAGAATTATTGCTAATAATACAACAATAATTAATAAATTTTACTCTAACCATCATTTTTATGTATCAACATTTATTTTTATATCAATTATAACTCAATTCTATTTATACATATAATTAATTATTAATATCAATAATTACTACAATTATTATTATTATATCAAAAACTTGCATTCAAACACACAAATACATACTTACCAACACACACACATGCACACATACACGCAATCACATAGAAAAGCACAGACACACTGAAACGCATCCACGAATGCATGCGCTCACACACACACGCAACAATAAACTCACACATGTTAGCACATACACAAACATGCAAACACTTGGACACACAAACACGCACATGCATGGATTCACACAGGAATACATGTGCATGCATACACACATATGCACACATGCACAAAAGCACACACAAGCAACCACACATGTGCATATGCACACGCATGGAGGCACATGCACTTACACATACAAATATATGCCCACACCCACGCATGTGCACACACACATGCGTAGTACACACACACATGCGTAGTACACACACACAAACATGTTGAGTGCACATATAGATATACAAGAACACACACACATAAACATAATCGGACACTCACATGCATACACCGACACATAATGCACACACACCAATGCATGTGCACAAGCACACATCTGTATGCATAAATACATATAAAAATGCATACCGACATAGATATATATACACAAACACACACACACACAATATATATATATATATATATATATATATATATATATGCATGCACACAACTCACACAACAACATACATGCATAGATACATACACATGCACACAGATGTATACACACTAATACACAATCAGACAAAAACATACATATAAACATGCCCAAGGACACACATGCATATGCAAAACAAACGAACGCATATGCACACACATTCTTATAAGCTTTCACACAGCTATAGACAAACATGCATAGACACACATGCATACACACACATGATCTCACATATGCATGTACACACAAGCACAAAAAATCCAAGACATATGCACAAATACACAGGCATATGTGCATGCAAACACACACACGTGGATGCAAGCATGCACATGCCTACACACTTGCACACACAAATATGCTTATGCATGCACATGCATACATACACATACAAGCTTGCAAACATGCACACACACACATACACATGCAAAAACATGTGTAGATGCACATGCATCTGTATGCACTTACACAAATATGCACACACATAAGCATACACATAAAAAAAAATAGAGGCATGAATATAAGTGCACGTGCATGCATATACATGCATGCACATGCACATGCACACACACATACACATGCAAAAACTCACAAACATAGATGCACATGCACGTATACACACTCAAACACATTCTCATGCACACAAGCACATACATTAGAGATCAAGTAGCTAAAAGCATAGTAGAATTTGAATATGCTCCTACCAAATAAGAATTAGTTAACATATTTCTTAAGTCTTTTCCAACCAAACAATTTCAAATCAAACAATTAGGTGTAATATAAATTATGTCTTTTTTATGGTATCAAATGAGGAGAATAATTATTATTTAGCTAAGTGAAGAGAAGCATATATATATATATATGATTTTTATTATATTTTATTATTAATTTATTATTTTTTACAAATTATATTTTTTGTAAATATTTATGCCTTGCCATTATCAAAAAGGAGAGATTGTTAGGCCACCTTGTGTTTGATGAGTCAAGCATTAAATATTTATCTTGTTATTCTAATGGTTTTCAGAGTGAATCAGGTATAGTTTCTAATGAACAACCCATGCACCTTAAAAGATAGTGAATTAGTGGTCTTTAAAGTACTTTAGAGTTTTTATTAAGTTTCAAGAATAGGCGACATGCACAACAAGTTTTGATAAGTTTTTTTCTTAATAAAATATTATCTTATCAATTTTAACGACACTCTCATTTTGTATCAAACTCAAATCATATTCAGTCATCTACTTGATTTAGCAAACAAATCAAATTCTATTTTTGAATCCATAATCTTTTTCATGGTTAAATTCTATCTTTATGAAAATATAAAAAAAATTCTATTAAATCTTTAATAATTAAAATAAAACATTTTCAATCACATTTCATCTTGCAAAGCTCTCATGTTTAACAAGCCTGATCGGGCATGCACTTGCAAGTCTTGAGTAAGAAAAATCAGGTAGAGCCTGTTTAGTCTAGCAATGAATCTTGAATCAAATTTGGGTAAGGCATTGGACCGAGTTGGGCAGCACTCAAAATTATACATATGGGTCAACCTGTATAAACTTATATGTTATGAGTACGACCATGGGATGAATTCTCGAATGCACAAGGGGGAGACTGCCCCTTTTTTAGCTCTGCATGTTACCTCCATGCATATTATATAAAGTTCAATTTCTTATCTTTTCTTATAATGTGGGACTAAAGCCTTGTGCCTATCTACATCCAAAACTGGCAGTGCTCAATGTTGTCCAGTCATGCATTTTGGTGATTGCATGGCAGAGATCGCATCCGCCTTTAAATAGTGATCTAATAGATCCAACCATCCATTTGATGAGCCAATCGAACGATTACTACTTTATATAATGGAACCAATTGATCCATCCAATGATCATGATCTTGTCCAACTTCATCAAATGGCTATCTTTATTTTTAGTATTTGAAATAATCTATCCTCAATCTAATGGCCCAAATCTCTTGTACTTGAATCCTACAATCCTGGTCAAAACTTTCTTTTTTCCATTGATTAATTAAATAATCTAGATCTCATCTGACATGATGGAGTGACTAAGTTCTAATCAAGCTTGATCCAACCTTCTAGAACACATCCACCTTTATAGCATTCACTTGGACGATAAAGATCTCTGTTGTGCTTATCTGATGGCTCTAGTTAATACCATTTAATGGCTCTAATCAAATAGGCATAATGGCTTATTAACTAGTTGTTACTATGTAATTGAAGTAGTAATTTTGGAAGAATATTTTAAGATCTTTTTACATAGTTTGGAAGCAACTTTTGAAATAGCTTTTCACTCACTTTTGATTGTTTATGACAAAATGTTTTTCAATAAATATCAATAAATACCTAACCATTGTAAATGAAATAGCTAATAAACATGAATCAATATTTGAGATCTCAACAAAGTGTTGCTCCAATTCTATCGACATAAATTCTATTGGTAATAATTACATCTTCTCAAACTATCAAAGATTTTAGCTAAGCCTTACACATTTAATCTTTTAAATTCTCAGTCATATTCTTGAATTTAAGCTCATTATGCCTAGTTTCATTTGTCAACAAGTATAAAAAGTTACATCAATTTATTAGAAGTTTTCCATTTAATTATATTTTTACTTTTTCTTTTGAGTTTGGTCTAACATTTATGGAAGCCTAAATTCTGTTTGATCTAATAAAAGAGCCAAGTTAGGATTGAGCTCACAAAACCCTAGGTTTTAGTTGAACCAATAAAAGCTAATAGGTTGGAGGTGAACAATAAGGAAATCCTCAGGTTGTAACCTTTTGTTAATTGTATTTTTCCTGACCTTAATTAAGGGTAGACATAAGTTCTAATTTGAACTAAACTACCTAAAAATTATGGCGTCTCATTTTAATTTCAACCATTATTTTTCTTTATTATATTAAAAATAATATATAAATATAATTAAGGTTTTTTACAAACATAAACTATTATTAAGAAATAAATACATTAAAAAAAATTACTTTTAAGACCATAATTCAGCTCCCTATTATGAGTTTTGTATACTAATTTTTACTTCATTATTAATTTTGAAGGACAAGATGAAGAGTTAAAAATAAATGATACATAAAAAGATAAAGAGAGAAATCAAGTTAAAGAAAAAAATGAAATTTATAAAGATAAGTAGGGAGAAATAGATAAAGAAGAGAAAAATATAAAGTGAAAGTTGATAATGGAAGGATGATAAAGTAAGAGATAAAAAGTGAGAAAAGTAAGTTAGAGAGTGAAGATAAAATAGAAAGAATGATTGAGTAGGACAAAGAAAGTGTCATAGAGAGAAGAGAGGAAAAGAGAGTAAGGGAGCAACAAATTGAAAGACTCAAATATAAAAAAGGAGCTATATTATAGAAGAGAGAAGTTGGTGAGAGGTAGAAGAAATTGTAGGACGGAGAAGAAGGGCAAGCAAATGAGGCAAAGAGAATGGGGGTAGAATATGGGGGCAGTAAGAGAAAAAGAAAGAGATAGAGCAAGATAAGTAGTGTTAGAATACATTAACATAACTATGGTGGTAAATAAGTGAGTGAATAACAAAATAATGAAAAAAGAAGAGTAAAAGTAATAAGAGATGTACTAGAGAGAGTGTTAAAGATGGTAGAGGGATAATGGGACAATGTTGGAAAGGTAGAGAAAAGCGTGACAAAGATGTCATAATGTGATAGAGATGAAAACAAATAGAAAGAGAAAGAAAGATAAAGGTAAGTGAGCGCATGCTTAGGGTATAAAAGGAAAGTTACAAATGAGAGAAAGCGATGAGAGAGATGGGAGAGAGAATTATGGTAGAAAGAAAAAATAGAAAAAAGAGATTATGAAAGAGAGAATAAAACATTTAGGACCTAAGAAAAATTGTTAAAGAAAACATACAATGTCAATAAGAAAAGACACTCCATGAAAAATAGTAAGGGATGGTGATAATGAGAGATAAAAAATATATGATAAGAGTCAGAGAAAAATGATAAAGAAGAGAAGGTGGTATAAAGGTGAAAGAGATTAGCAAATGATATGTAGCTTGTTAGGAGATAGAAAGAGAAAAGGAGGAGAGAGAGATTGATGAGCCATAATGAGAAAGTGAGACGTTGATCATGATTCTTATTTAAGGAGAGGAGGAGAAATAAGATATATGGGAGAAAAAAAACTAAGAGAGATAAAAAAGAAGAGAGACCAAAAGTGATTTGTTTTAAAAAGCAACATGCACATCAAAAAAGAGAGAACCAAAGAAAATAGAGAAGAATAGAAAAAGAAAAAAAATAAGCAAAAGAAGTAGAAGAGTAAGAATCAAAGAGTGAATTATGAGAAAAAGAAGATAAGATATAATAATGTGTGTGATAAACAGAGGCATAAATGTTTTGTGAGAGATAAAGGGTAGAATTCAGAGAAAAGGTGATGGATAAAGGGACATAGATAGAGAGAATGAGAGAATTTTGGTGAGAGAAAAAGAAGATTTAATTAATAATAATATTAGGTGATATTTTTATTAGATGAAATATAATATATATATATATTTAATGATAAGTATTCTAAATTCTTTGAAATTATTTATTTTTCTTGCAACATAAATAATCTATTTTACTAAGAATAATTATTAATTACCATTATAGATCTTTATATTTCTTTTTTATTAATTATGAAAAATTTAATTTTAATTCTTATAATTGTTATTATTTCCTTATAAATTTGCACTAAAAGATATAATTAATTATGCTAAAAAATATTTCTAATTAAGTCTTTTTCTTATTTAATAATAATTAAATTAAATTACAATTAATTATTTAATAATAATGTAATATTTATTACCATAATTAAAATATAAATTTAAAACTTTGTTGGTCCTTAAATAATTATTTTTCTTACATCTCTAATTCTTAACTTTTTATAATTATTATCAATAATAATTAATTATTATCAATAGTAGTTTAAGAATTTGAGATAATAATAATTGTTGTTAATATTATTGACCACATTTAAGTAAAAAGAACTTATTTTTATGTCAATTATGACTATAATATTCTTACATAAATAACTAATAGGTTTTAATATCAATATTTACTATTATTATTGTTATTATTATGCTTTTAAAAATTTTTCAAGAAGAAAAATTGATAATATCTAATGATATAATAATAATCACTCTTTTTGTGATAAATCCTTTTAGCCCTATAAATGCCAAATTTAATTTATTAGAATAGAAATAAAAATAGGAAAAATATTAACTTTTATCAATTATTAAATTAGAATATGAAATATAACGAATTTATTATAAGAATAATTAAAAAAAATTAATACAATTTTTTATTCACTACAAATAAAATATTAAGAAGAAAATAAATAATTTAATGTCATTTTGTTATCTTATTCTTAAGAATTAATAATTGAGAATAATATTTTATTAATTAATCTCATCAATTATTAAATAAAATAATTTATATCATTTTTAAAAAGTATTATTGAAATAACCAATAATAAGTTTCTTTTAAACTTTTTTCAACATATTCTTTTAATGAATAATATGATTAAGAAATAAGAACTATAAAGGAGTAATTTTAAAATGTTAATTAGCATAGGGAAGAATAAAGAAAAGTAGAATATTAAAATGAACTAAAAGGGAATAATAATAAAAAATAATACAAAAATAAGAAAATAAGATAAAAAACAAAATGAAATAAGTTAAACTTCAAAAAGAAGTACATGAATAAAGGGAACCTGAGTAAATAGATGAAGTAGAAAAAAAGACAAATAATATAAGAAAAAGGAATAAGAATATTATTAAATATTATAAATTATTATAAAATTTTCTTTAAAATTAAGAATTATTATAAAGAAATAAGTATTTAGAAATAAAAGACTTGTAGAAATAATAAAGATATATGAAAGAGAAGGAACCAGATAGGTGAGAGAACAAAAAAATTTTTGAGCAAGAAAGAGAGGAGAGATTTGATAAGTTGATGGTGATGTTAGATAAGAAAGAAATTATGAGGTATGGGGAGAGAGAGATGTAACAAAGAGAAAAAAAGAGAAATAAGAGAAAGGATTATGGGAAGAAAGAGTGGGGAGAAAAGATAAAATAGACAAGCATGACAATTGGAGAAATATAAAAAAAAGAGAAAGAGAGAATAGATTTATAAAGTGTTGATAGAAATTATGAGAGAGATTGAAGAATGATAGATAAAAATATAAAAAGGTATGGAGAGAAATATATAGTAGCAATGAGATAGATGAAAAAAAGAGAATAAAAAAGGGAGGATAAACTATAGAGAATGAAGGAAGATATCACAAATTCAGAAAGAATGAATGAAAAGAGGTGGTTGAGATGACTGAGAAAAAGATAAGGAGGTGTAGGAGAGTGAAGAGTCATCAAGAGAAAGGAAGACAAATATAAAAAATTAGATTAATATAAGGAGAAAAGGTCGTAAATAGGAAAATAAATACATAGGGAGAGACAATGTGGCAGGTTAGTATAATAGGCTAAGATAGAGATTGAAGGAGACATGTGAACATAAATAATGTTATAGGTATAAAAGAGTAAAAGAAGATATAAGAGGATATAGAAGATGAAAAAAAGAGAGAGAGGAGCAAGAAAAATTATTCTATTAAAGAGATGGAGAAGATAAAGAGTGTGATAATGAATGCAATAAATAGAGTCCATATGGATTGAGTCAAAAAAATATAGTGTGATAAATTGAGAAAGGGATGAAGTGATACTAAGTGAAAGGTACATAGATAAAGAAAAAAGAGTGTGAAAAAGCAAAGAAAGGAAATTGAGAAAAGTGAGAAATAGGAGACAAAATGAATGAGATAGAGTTATAAGGACAAAAATGATTGAGCAAAGATTGAAAATAAAGATAAAAGAAAATGAAGAAAAAAGAGACAGTACGAAAGATAGATACACGAGAAAGAGAATACAGAGCAAGAGAGAAGAGAGAGAGAATAAATAAAGAGTTAAAGAATAAATAAAAAATATATGGATAAGGAGATAGATTAAAAAATATTAATAGATAAAAATAAAAAAGTTAAAAAAGACAAAACCCTTGAGGGAGAATGATAAATATCGAGAGAAACTAAAGGAACATGAAAGAAGGAAGTGTGGAAGAGAGGAAGTTTAATAAAAGAAAATGAAATATAAAATGCATGATGGTGTTGACAGAGGACTGAGAAAGGAAGAGAGAATTAGAATGAGAAAGAGCATTAAGAGATTAAGAAGAAAGGTGGGGAAAACGGAGATAACCAAGGGAATTGATGGAGGTGGAGAAGGAAAAAAGATACTGTTGTGAGAGAGAAAAGGGAAGGGAGGGAGATTAAGAGGTTAAGTTTGCAAGAAATTGATAACTTTATGGGAAATAATAATTTATATGAAAAAGATCTTGTTATAAATATAATTTACAATATTATATCAAAACATGATGACTATTAACCATTATTTTAGTAAATAACAAATATTGATAATTATATAAGAAAGAAAGAGATAGGTTCTGTAATAAATTTGAGGTAGAAGAGAGAGGGGTAGAAAAAGAAATTATAGATAAAGAGAGGAAGCTGAAATATGAGTGAAGAAAGAAAGTGAAATTATAGAAATAAAACAAGAGAAATAGGTAATAAAGAGAAAAAATATATAGTGAATGTAGAGAATTGAAGAGTGAGAAAGAAAGAGAAAAAAAATGAAGAAAGTGAATTAGAGAGTGAAGAGGAAAAGAAAGAAAAGTGGTGGTGAGAAAAGAGTTGGAAGTTAAAATAAAAAGGGATGTAAAATTAGAGATAACATGGGTGATAGAGAGAGGACGGTGATAAAGAGAGTGAAAAACTAAAAGACATAAATGAAGAGAAAGAAATATAGAGATTCCAAAGGAGAGAGAAGGTGGAAAGAGAAAGAAAGTTGTAGGTATGGAGAAGAGAGAGGGAAATGTAGCAAAGAGAAGGAGAGAATAAGGAGAAAGTGAGAGATACAAAAGACAAAGCAAGAAGGAAAAAGAGTAAGAGAAAGGCATAGGTGCAATATATTAACAAGAGAGAGGAGAATGATGTAGTGTAAACAAGAAGAGGGGTTTGAGTAAAAAGGAGATAGACTAGAGAGGGCAGAGGGTTAATAGGACAATGATA
Organism: Vanilla planifolia; assembly: GCA_023846275.1. Taxonomy (NCBI): domain Eukaryota; kingdom Viridiplantae; phylum Streptophyta; class Magnoliopsida; order Asparagales; family Orchidaceae; genus Vanilla; species Vanilla planifolia. The sequence goes on along the minus strand of JAIUJO010003754.1, from coordinate 99,624 downwards.
AAGAGATAGACAAAGAGAGGTAAGAAAGTTAGTATGATAGATTGGGAAAGAAATATCGAGAGAAAAACGGATAGAGCGCCAAGTGGAAGCATGCATATGTTAACATAGGAAAGTGATGGAAGCAAGAAAGTAAGAAGACATATGGAAGTGAAAATATGAAATTAAAAGAGAGTGAGAGTTATAAGAAAAAAAAGATCAATGTTATCATTAAGAATGTGGCAGTGAGTGGAGCAAATGTTTTATGAGAGATGAAGGATGGGAATAATAAAAAAAGTGATGGATAAATTGACATAGATAGAGAGAGAAAGAATAAAGAAAGTTTGGAGAGAGAAAAATAAAAATAAAATAAGAATAATGAATTAATAATTCTATAAGATAACATTATTGTGAGAAGAAAATTACTGATTTTTTAGTAATAGTTATTCATAATTTTTTGAAATTATTAATCATATTAAAAAAGAACTTTAATAAAGAATGATTATGTCAATTTTTTTAACAATTATAATATTTATTAATTACCATTATAATTCTTTAGTATATTTTTATTGATCATGAATAATTATCATTTTAACTCTTATAATTCTTATTTTTTCCTTCTCCATTTCCTCTTTGTATTTAATAATAAAGTAAATAAAATACTATTAATTTTAATTAACAATATAATAATTATTAGAATACTTAATACTAATATTTAATAATTTATTGGTTTTTAAAGTTTTATTATTTTTATATAATTATTTATTTATTTATAATCAATAATAATTTTTATTAAAACTAATTTTAGTAATTAGAGACAAGAATTGTTTCTTGATAATATAATAATATTTAATAAATTTTACTCAAACCATCATTTTATGTATCGACATTTATTTTTATGTCAATTATAAGTCAATTCTATTTATACTTATAATTAATTATTAATATCAATAATTACTACAATTATTACTATTATACCAAAAACTTGCATTCAAACACACAAATATGTATGCACCAACACACACACATGCACCCACATGCACACTTACACGCAAGCACATGCAAAAACACAGACACACACAAACGCAAGCATGAATGCATGCACTCACATGCACAACCATATGCTCACACACATAAGCACATATACAGACATGTACACACACATGCACACACTAGGATACAAAAACACACACATGCATGGATGCTCATAAGAATACATGTGCATGCTTGCACACACATGCATAGATGTACACACATATGCACACATACACAAATGCACATACATGCACGCACAGGCACACACAAGCAACGACACATGTGCATATGCACACACATGTAGGCACATGCACTTACACATACAAATACATACCCACACCCACACATGTGCACACATACTTGCATAGTTCACACACACAAACAGGTTGATGTGCACACATAGACACACAAGAACACACCTATACACAATCAGACACTGATATGCATACAACCACACATAATACACAAACACACAAATTCATGAGCACAATCACACATTAATATGCATAAACACCTATAAAAGTGCACACCTACACATATATGTAGTCACGCACACACACACACACACACACACACACACACACACACACACACACACACACACATATATATATATATATAGATATATATATAATTCTCCATGTGTTGGGTCCAAACACTCGTACAGGAGACCCAACACCTGTTTCATGGATGGCCTATCCCGCCCATCACTTTGTGTGCACCATTTGGCCATTCCAACCATCACCTGAAGCTGCTGCCCGTCAAAGACATTCTGAAGTCTCGGATTTACCAAACCAGAAAGATTTGAGTTGTTTAATTTATCCCATTTCAACTTTAAAATATATTTTCTTATTATTGATGTATAAATTAATAATTATTTATTTTTATTAACTCTATAATTTGTAGTAATTGAAAACATGGTCGAATTGATATAAAACAAAGATCATTGGACTTGTATAAGTAGGCTCTACACCTTTAAATATTCATTTTTATATTTTTAAAAACTATATGTTCTTGGGTTTTCCTATACTTTAATAAACATTTCAATTTGTACCTGATTTGAATGTAGAGTATATTATAATCGACCTCTATATTATCATGGATGATACCATTCTTATGCAATTCATCTTATTTCTTTAAATGTTTTTCTTGAATAAGACTATATTATATGTAGCTCTAAATCTCTCATAAAATGACCATTATACATCTTTCATTTTTTTAGTCACATTTCTCTAATTTATTTTTTATTATTGATATGTATTCACATAATATTTAAATAACAAATTTTTCTTATATATAATCATTAACATTGATTGAGAAGAAACAAATATTATTAAACACAACTGATGACCTATACAAAGTTAAATATTCATTTTTGTATTCTAAAGTATTTCAAATAATGAGAAATTTTGATTCAAACATGATTTGAGCATCATGGATGTCACCCTTGATTATATTAGTATCTTGGAATGCAACATTGCAACACAATTTATGTCATTGTTTGAAATGTTTTTATTTGGTTTTATTAATACAAAACCTTAATTCATCTCATGTCATCTATAAATCTCTTTGATTTTGTTTTATTATGTTGCTTCAATTTATCTCATTTTATTTTTATTATATATTTTTGTAAGTTACTAATTTGTCATAATTTATGCATGTTCCTTTTTAAAGTACATAGTGACTTCAAATAAGCTTCGATCAAGATGAAAGAATCGCCACTAAACTAACTTCAAATGAGCTTTATCCATTTAAATATTCATTTTGAACTTTTAAATTTTATTTAATTGTTTTGGTATGATTTAGGATTGATTTTGATGTGTGCCTAATTTGATGATTGAGAATCTTATAGTCAATCTACTTAAAATCTTAAAATGAAACTTTTTTAAATAATTTATCTTGCTTCTTCAAATCTTTGGCTTTGATTATTTTACATTATATATAACGGTAAATATACTCAAGTATCACCTTGACTTCAATTCCTTTATGTTATATTACTTTAAATTATCTCATTTTAATTTTAATATATATTTATTTTGTTTAAAATAAAAGCTAAGTACTATTTATACATATTTAATAAGGCAATTCATAGTAAATCAAAATGAAATCCAATTGATACAAAATGTATTTCATTAAAGACATCTATATGAACTCTATCAAATTAAATATTAATTTTTATATTTTTAAATTTTTTTTAATAAGATCTTAGCAGGCCTTAAGAGGCATTTTTATTTTTACTTGACTTCACAATTGAGGATATTTTACTCAATCTCCTTATTCTAATGGAATGTAGCTTCACCCTGTAATTTATTTCATTTCTTCAAACTTTCACTTTGATTTTTTCATAATACTATGTAATGCTAAATCTTACCTGACATGACCTTCGTTTTGCATTGATTTAATTATATTACATCACTTAATTTTTTCTTAATTTAGCTTTAATATATGTTTAATTAATATTAATATAATACTTTATTACTTTTTATGTTTATTTTATTTTTTTAATTGACAATAACTACAAGGGAGAGATAATCAAAAGTGAAATAAATGTCGTCAAACTTGCCTAAATGAGTACTATACAATTAAATATCTTTTTTATAATTGTAACATTTTTAATATATGTTATTTTGGCATGTTTTATGACAAATTACAATTTACACCTATTTTGATGAATGACATTGTTACACTTCAAACCAAGTTTGATATAGGCAAAACAAAAATCATTAGACTCATCTAAACAAACTCTATCCAATTAAAAACTTATTTCCATATATTTTTGAAATATATTTTTTATTCAGGTTATGGCATACTTTATAAGACATTATAATTCATAATAGATTTGGTAATCAAGGATGCTTCCCTTAATCTCTTTAGTATCTTGGAGTGTAGATTATGCATATAATATGTCATTTCATTAATTATTTTCATTTGCTTATTTTACTTTGAAACTTTAAATCACTTCACATGTGACATTTAAATAATTTTTATTTGGTTATATTTTACTTAAATTAATGCAATTTTAGCTTTACTATAAATTCACTAACAATAATAACAATATATTAATATTATTTATTTTTTTTAATTTTGTGATTGGCAAAAAATTTAAACAATACGTGATGGATGCAAAAAAAAAATTATTTGACTAATCAGGTTAAGGATTAATTAATTGAAAAAATTAATTTTTCAAAATTTTTGCTTTTTATTATTCATTCTTATTTAATAAACATTTTGATTTGTACATTATTTGAAAAAAAGAATGTTTTACTAAATCTCCTTAATGTCCTCAATTACCACTTTACTATGATACTGTATTTTTCCTTTTGCATGATAGTTACATTGCTTTGATTTTGTTATACTGCACTGATTTAAATTTTCTTATTTAAACTTTAAAACATATCAAGTTAATATTAAAATAATAATGTATATTTTTTTGTTTGTTTGCTTTCGAACTTTATAGTATTTCAAAAAGAAGTCCAATGTAGACCTAAAAAAATTATTAGAATAAGCATGATCGGCTCTACCTAATTAAATATATTTTATATTTTTAAATAAGCTATTTTCTTATGTATTTGCTTACTTTACATGATATTGTCATTTGTACCAAATCTAATGATTAAGAATGTTGCACTCGATTTTCTTAATAACTTGGAGTGCAACTTTCCTCAACAATTAATCTCATTACTTCAATGTTTTCTCATTGTTATGCTTATATTCTATGTAATAGAAAATCTACTATTATGTGACCTTTATGTCCCAAGGATTTGGCTTTATCTCAGAAGGGCATGTACAATTAAATACTCATTTATAATTATTTATAAATATTTATTTTTGAGGATTTTTACATGTTTTATTAAACATTTTGACATGTATTAGATTTAATTACCCAGATGTTACACCCAATCTCCTCAGTATATTGGATTGCAACTTTCCTTACAACTAATTCAATTTTTTCAAATTTTTAGCTTACTCATTTTTAATTATTTATAAATATTTATTTTTGAGGATTTTTACATGTTTTATTAGACATTTTGACATGTATTAGATTTAATTATCCCAGATGTTACACCCAATCTCCTCAGTATATTGGATTGCAACTTTCCATACAACTAATTCAATTTTTTCAAATTTTTAGCTTAGGCTTAGTTATATTGTTATAGAACTCTAAATTACTTTTGTGTGACATTTACATCTCTTTGATTTGATTAAATAACATTTCCACTATTCATCTCATTGAAGCTTTAATATATATATATGCTTAATATTAAAATAATATTATATTATTATTTAGGTTTATTTTTTTAAATTAGTAGTAATTCCAAACGTGGTGTAATGAAACAAAATAAACATCATTAGTGTCATCTTTATGTGCTCTATCCAATAAAGTATTTATTTTTATATCTTTAAATATTATATTTTTTATGGTTTTAAATGCCTTTTGTGGATTTTTTGTTTGTACATAATTTGAGTATCGAGCATGTTAAACTTGATCTGCAAAGTATCTTTGAAACGGCTTTCCAAAAATGTTTTTCTTTTTTCTTCAAGTCATCCACTTCTATTTTTTATATTACTATAAAACAATAAATCTTCTCTCATGCATCACTTACATTACCATGATAATACTATATCACATTACATCAATTTATGATATTGCACATTTAATATATAATTAGTTATCATAAAAAAATAATTTATTATTGTTTATGTTTATTATCTTTGGTGGTTTGCACTATTTCTAAATGTGGTTGATGCAGACAAAAGAAATGTTTTTGAACTTGTTATGATTAGCTTTGTTTAATTAATAATATTTTTAAATATTTTAAAATATTTTAAAATATTTTAAAATATTTATTTTTTATGTATTTAGCATGTTTTATGAGATTTTTTTTGTACTTTATTAATTAATTAAGGTTGTTTCACCTAATCTTTCTTAATTTTTTTCATATGTTTTGCTTTAATTTTTTAATATGATTATTAACTCTAAATCTCTTCTTATACGACATTTAAATCACTTCAACTTGGTTATATTATATTGCTTAATTTTATCTAATTTTATGTTTAATATATTTTTAATCATAATTTAAATAATAATTTCTTATTATTTATGTTAATTTTAGTTTGTAATTCATAGTAACTTGAAACACTATTTAATATGGTCAAAATAGATGTTTTGGACTCTCCTCGATGAATTCTATCTAATTAAATACCATTTACATAATTCTAAGAACTTTAGTTTCCAGGTTTTTGGCATGTTTTATGAGGCAAAATAATTGGTAGCTAATTTGACAAATAAGGATGTCACTTTTGATCTCTTTAAAATTTTCGTATCTTGGAATACAACTTTCTCATATGATATATCTCAATTTCATGAATGTTTCACTTTGATTTGATTATATAATAATACAACCTAACTCTCCTCTAATGTGAGTTCTATACCATAATGATTTATCTATATCACATTGCTTCAATTAATTTCATTTAATGTTGAATACATATTTACCTTAAAGAAAAAGAATAATTTATTATTACTGGCATTCATTTGCATTAATAATTTATAAAATTTCTAAATGAGGTTCTATCTAGATGAAAAAAGAATCATTAGACTAGTCTTAATGAGCACTAGCAAAATAAATATTCATTTACATATTTTTAAAATATTTTAATTTCAATATTTTTTACTTGCTTTATGAGATATTTTTTATCCATACTTGATTTAATGAACAAGTATGTTATTCTCAATTTCCTCAATGACTTGGCATGCAACTTTCATGAACTATATAGCTCATTTCTCCAAAATTTTGTTTTGATTTTTTATTTTACTATGCAACTATCAATCTCCTCTCACATGACCTTTACATTTCCTTTATTTTAGTATATTATATTTCTTTGATTTATCTTTTTCACAACTTAAATAATATATTTGTACAATATTAAAAAATAAATTTATTATGATTATTTCTTGCTTAAATTTCAAATTTTTGATAATTCCAAAGGAGGTCTGATCTAAGAAAAACAATTGTTAATGGACTCATCTTGGAAGTGCATTATATAATTTAATTTTCATTTTTTTTTAAATATTTTATAATTAAAAATGTTTATAGCTTTTATGTGACACTACATTTTGTACACGATTTTATAATCGAAGATATTGCACTAGATAACCTTAGTGTTCTGAAATGCAAATTTCCCATAAAATGTATTTTATTTTTCAAATATTTTCTTTAATTTTCTTATTTTACTATGTAATTATAAATCTCATCACATAGAGCTTTTACATTACTCTATTGTTGTTCTATTACATTGTATAAATTTTCTCATTTTGGCTTTACTATATATTTATTTATTATTAAAATAATGACTTATTAATATTTATGCAAAATTCAATTGCTAATTCATACTAATTTCAAGGGAGGTCAGATTGAATTGAAGGAAACATGGTTGGACACATCTTAATGAGCTCAATCCATTTAAATTTTTATTTCTATTTTGTAAATATCTTTTTTGTAATTACTATTTCTTGCTTTATGAGATATTTCAATTCATAGTAGATTTAATGCTAATCTTTGAAGGAAAATGTTTACTTCAGGTTGAACCAACTCTTTCCAAACCCACAAGACCTCCTCCCATGATGGACATGTACGTGTCATTGTATATAGTGTCTAAGTCCAGCACCATATCCTCACCAATGTGAAGCATTTAACATTCATTTGATTAGATTTAATAGAAGGAGAATGTAGAATCAAAAATAATAAATCAGGTGTGATTAACTTCTAAATCTTTTTGTGATTCAATAGCCCATGCTCCTTAACAAGCTTTACTACAAATATCAAATGCTCCACATCCATGTTAAAATATGTTGTTTCAGTAGCAATAAGATGGATGCTGAGAAAATTAACGAAAAAAAGGAAGCAAAATTGCTTGCAACAATTTGCTAAACCTTATTTTTAGTGGTATAGGGGGTTCCAACATTAAGTGACATAGATGTATGAGTGTACTACAAGGCATATGAAAAGTATTATTATCAAAATGTATTTCGATCTGAAGAAATAATCTCATAAATTATCTTCTTGAGTAATACCGCACATACAATTTTTGCAATCAGCCTTAACTACTAGGCCAAAAAGCTACAAACTCCAATTTTATCACATTCCTTAAGAGTTGTATTTCCCAATAAGCATAGTTTATTGCACTACTATCATTCGTACTACTCCACAAATAACGACACAACAATCTGCTTTATTAAGCAATATTGTAGCTTGGAATTAAGGTGTACACTAAGCAATAAGTAACAATAATAGTTAACATCGAGTTCATCATGACATTGTGGTCCACCATTAATAATGGTTTGATCATCCACCCTGACACATAATTTTCTACTTGAACATTAATGAATTTTAATTCTTTTCTCTAATATTTTGTTTCTATAATTGGTCATCTAGATATTTTATGGAATCATATAAAAATTTTGAGAAATCAACTTTCTACACTTGCACTTCATGCCTTTGCTAAATAACATTCTAAATTTGTTTAAATTCAACACCTCATCTGAGTGATGCCCTTACTACTCTATAATAACCTAAATATTCTTCATTATACCACAAATTTATGGTTCACAAGTCATGATGTCATCAATATACAAAAGGTGTGCAATCATCAAAGAAGAAGAAAAATTCCTAAACTCAATTGAGACAATATGATCAAAGTAATACTAATAATCAATAAGAGATATTTAGACACTTTAGTAAAGTGGACGGATTAAGAAGACATCCTTGTCTAAGACCCTTGGTTATTTCAATCAATGATACATAGAAAACATTGAACACAATCTTAAATCTTGGTATGGTGATATAAGCCTTAATCGAACCACAACAAAGTGTAAGGAATGACCAATGTTTAAGCATATCCAACACAAATTTCTATTTTTCCTTATCATAAGCATGATCCATATCTAATTCTAAATTTTCTTATCAATACTTATTCATGTCCCTATCTAAAAACCCTAGTTACTTGCATCAATGATAGATAAAAATCATCAAACATAAACCCAAATCTTTGTGTGATGATATAAGCCTTAATCCAACCACAACAAAGTGTAAGGATCTACCAATGCTTAAGAGTATCCAATACAAATTTCTAATTTTCATTATCATAAGCTTAATGCATAACTAATTTTATTACCATCAAACCTTCTTTAAAAGAAGATAGATGCAAATAAGTTTTTTTTCTAATTCAAAAAAAATATTATCAGATATAGCATGACATAACACAAAAGTGCTCATTGACAAAGATATCTAGAAGCATTACCCTAAGTCTAACCACAAAAACTTTGGTCACTACTTTGTTAATCATATTACAAAGGCTAATGAGCCTAAACGTCTTTGGTTTTGATGGTCCTTAAACTTTAAGGATGAATATGGCCAATGTATTCTTTCAACATTTCGATATAAAGCTATCTTTACAAAATTATTTCACTACCATAATAATGTCCATCTGTATGATATTCGAATAACAATGTACAAGGTCGACTAAGAAGCCATCCAAAAGATGGGATTTATTTCTTTTGTTGGACATCATTATAGATATGAACTTATCATCACTTATTAGAGTCACAAGTGTGGTCTCATCTTCAACATTAGTAATTATCAAGGGCAAAAATGGGTGCAGAAGGATCAGATTAGACATGGACACACCATTTCTTACTAAAAAAAGTACAAAAGAATCTCTTTAATCTTTGTTTGGGAGGCCATCAATTCACTAATATCATTTTTAGGTTGTTTTGATATAGTTGCTCTAGGTGTTAAAGGTAGCAATATCCTAAAAGAAGCATGTTCAATCCCCAAGGGAGGCTTAATTAAGCTTGGTATGCTACCTCTACCATGCTTCTTCTATTACAATGACAATGAGATTTGAAGAAATAAGCTAGTAATTGGATCATGTTCCAACTCAGTTAAGCAACTCCATAGATTCCATATGTTGAAGCTCTTGGATTTCCTATTCCAATTGCTAAGATTTTTATAGCTATTTTCAAGTTCTGTTATGATCCATTTCTTTAATGATGACATAGCTTTGCCGAATTTAGTAGAAAAACTATCCATTGGGATTCCTTTAATAATACTTTTCCAAGTTGTATTAAATACATTCATTTATTTGGGAAAAGATAACAAAATGTTTTCAAATCAGATTCTCCTTTTAGTTTTGCCCAATAATGATTTTCTAAACTCTTGTAGTAATGGGTTATGGTCTAAGGGATGCAGGGAGAAGCATAAAAGTGGTGAACAGGATGGCTTGCATACCATCAATATTAATAAAAGCTCTATATAATACATCATAGATGCAGGAATCACTTCTTCATTATTTCACCAAGTAAACTAATTTCCAATGAAACCCAAGCTAGTCAGATCCATATCGTGAATAAAGCTGGAGAATTAAAACTAAGTCTGGCCATTGCTAAATTTTTTGCTACCTTTTTTATTGTTATGCATGTAAGGCATTAAACTACCCTACAACAAATAATGGTCCACCAAACATAGCACTATCTCTTATTTGGTCCCAAGTTAATCAATAGTTTATATAGTATTTTGATAGATGCACTATCCAAGACCTCCAAATCTCATTATTATAACAACTCACCAAGATAGTAACCATCCATGAAGGGTGATCCATAATCTCAAGCTTGCCCAATTCTAACATAGTGCTACAATGCCCATAGATAGACTAGTCGAAGGTTAAACAAAGTAATCCAAGATTTTTTCAAAAAGTTTATCTATCTTGGATTAATTAAAGCTCTCCACATGGGTTTCCAAGAGACAAATCATAAAGGCTATATTCCTCTTTACCAAATACTATAGGTAACCATGAAATTTAGCTACTTTAATTCCATAGATATCAACAAAACAAATATGATCATAATTTATTAAACAAAAATACCATTACTACTAGGCATGATGGTTTCATTTATTATTCAGTATCCTTGTGAAAACTACTTCTTATGGGAACATTATTCCACAATAGCACATAGTGCTAGGATATTTAATTAAATTGATCATTCAACTTGGATAATGGAAGCATTCCCAAACAATGTTCTTGAAATTGTTTGTTGATCAAACTGTAGTGCAACACAATATGTGCACCTCCTTTATCAAACAAAAATCATGAATGACCCACCACACCATAACATTAAGGAACTAGTACTTTGAAAACTACGGGATGCAAGAACCACTAATAGCCACAACCTAATAATGTTATGTACACACTTGCTATACAATAGGATTGCATCAAAGAGGCATGCTGGAGTGTCAATTTTTCCATTTTTAAGAATGTAGCTATAACCTTTGAGGTTGTCTCCTACGATATTTACTTGAAATTTATAGTTTCTCCTTTCCATGTGTCTTATTACATAGTAGTTCAAATACTCACTTTGAGCAAAATTTCAATTCCAAAACTCAGCAATGCAATAGAGTTAATGAATGTAATTTAATTTCTATCTCACATAATAATATGTCTAATTGGAGAAAAAGAGATTTGCCAACATAATAGGTATAACAAAACTTTAATTCACTCTACCGATAGAGACAACTGCTCATACATAGATTTCTACAATACTTATAGGTCCCCCTTTACATTAAGTACAAATACAATAACAATTTTATGAATATAGGGGGTGACATGCTTGTAGGTCCCTCATTTGTAGAAACTACTTGCTTTGTAGCCCCCACATCTTTGCTAAAATTATTTGTAGTACTCCCACATTGTAATTCAAAGTGGCTAAACAATGCAACAATTATCGAAGGCTCCCCACAACTAATAGTGAGAAAATAAGGGTAGTCATGTGTAAAACATTACTACTTGTACCTACCAAAAATGTTAAGTGACATCTTCCCAACAACAATTTCAATGTACTTTGATGACATCCCCATTAATAAATTGCCCACCACACCATGCAACTCATATTGTAGTAGACCTCCATTTGAAGTTATCACTTAAAGCCAAAAAGCAAGAACTTCCATGTTGCATCTATTTTAGCAAAGTAATACAAAAGAATGCCTTTCTACACATAAGGACAAATTATGTGAAGTAGCTGAACAAACCTAAAGTTACCTTAACTTCTAACCACTAAACATATTATTTATGTCATAAGTAGATTTTGCATTGTGCCATGCATAATAATTCTTCTAATGAATTATTTTATATGCTTCAATGGTATGTTAGTATTGCTGTAATACTATGATTATTTGCAGCAATATATGTAATACCAACATATGAAGAAAATCAACCTTTTTTTGATAATTATTTTACCAACCTTTAGATACAAAATACTTACAATTTCTCAATCCATCTACCACTGAGTATAACCAAAAGAATTGAACTTCCTCTTCATAGAGGTAGCCATAATAAATCATACCCTGATCGTTATCTAGTAAAATAGGCCAAACATAAGATATTCAATACATCTAGAAATTGTGACATGTAAACTACAAGCAACCAACTCCTAATGCAAAAGTGCAAATAACGTCTCTATCACTACTAGTCATACACATAGTAAGCTTTTTTAAAATCAAGGTAAAACCATTGAGCAGACCCAAATATGCTTTCCAAGTGATACCAACAAAATCTCAACCAAATGACCATCTTGTAATTTGTTTTGAAAAATTGAAGCCATTGCTCAATGCTCTGCCCAGGCATACATTAAGATTCCTAGCAACTACTATTTATAAATTTTCTTTTTTGAAATTAACCATAGGCTACCACAAACCTTTGCACTTTTCTTATACACTAGATGATACTAAAGTCTTTGGGATATTTGATAAAATAATTGCTATAGCCTACATAAACCTCTCCATAACAAGGTTCATATATAAAATTAATAAAAAGACAAAGTTTATGTGGTTTGTGGAGGGGCATTCCCAAGTCCCAAACCAAATCAAACAAATGAGCATGATTAGTTACCCAGTTTGCAGCACCCTTGCTTTGTTGCTTTACATAGAACAATTTGAAGAACTTCATACCACATGCAATAATGCAATGATAAGGACCATTGTTTGTTGTAGATGAAAGTAACTAGTTCACTATAGTGATGGTTGTAGTGCAATCTAATTCAATGATTACTTGGACATTAGGATGTAGTGTTACAAGAAGTTCCATTGCTTCAAGAATAACTATGGTCACCATGTCCAAAGTTGAACGTAATCCAAAATTGTTTGACAATAATAATATGTATCCCCACATCATCTCATATAATAATAGCAATTCTAACAATAAAGTTATCATTCATAGTTGCATCATAATTGAAATTAATCCAACCCATCAAGGCCACCAGAATTCCCATTAGATAATATTAGAGAGTTGAAGCAAGAGTAGCAACAATTCAAATGTTCCTTTGAAAATGCATTAAAATTGAGTACCTTATCCACATGTGGTTGTTGATTCTTGTCAAGTCAAAAGGCGGTGCAATGATAGAGATGCAAATTTAACAATTTGAGAAGTTGTAGCATGAATATTCATTGTGATCTAATGAGAAGATCAAAATTTGAAGTTACGACCCTACATTTAATCCTACAATGTGTGAAGAAATCTTTTAAAAATCTACTGGACCAGAATTATTTCACAATATTGAACTCCCAAAAAATGTTTTACCTATAATAAAAATAGGTCTACCCCTATCATTTTGATTAATGTTCTAATTCGAACAATGCGATCTTCTTGCATAGTTACTTAGTAATATAGATTAACCCATCTCATTGGGTGAGTAGTCTAATAAAAAGAAATAGTCCATTAAGGTTGGTAGAGCTCTCCCACTAAATGAGATAAGAGAGTTGAAATAAACAAAAGAAATAAATTAAATACTTCTTTGAAGTGCAGCTGAGTTGAGATCCTTGTTTGCATGTGCTTGTAGATTTTTGTTAAGTCAAAGATTGAATAATACAAAAGTTTTGAAATCGATTTTATGAGACGTAATGCCACCCACATATTGATATACGTCTAGCTCAGATTCTCAAATAATGATGTAACATCCTAATAATTGAGAACATCGAGCATGAAATTGTCATTTGTGAAGCTGCTTGACCACAACTCTATAGCACTATGGTGCTCCTACAAACACTATTACACACCTTCAATTGGATTAGAACACCATGGATATAGCTTCAATATCTCAATCACTCTTGCATGAAGCTAAGAGTGAGACAGAAGTAGATTTAGCACAAATTTCCACAACTATATTCTGACACAAGGTTGCACCCTCACTTTCCAGACCTATGCAACCTCCTTTCTAACAATATTCTGGCATATATATGTGCCATTGTAGATAATCTTTGAGTCTAGCATTGTTTCCTCAAAAAATTTGAAGCACAAGACATCATTTTTGTTTGATTTAGACCATAGGATATATCAAATCTAACCTACCAGATCATATGCAAATAGGTTTTCTATCTTATTGTGATCCCACACATCATGTTACATTGCAAGCTCCATTACAAGTGCCTGATGGTCCACATCTATGCTAAGATTAGTTGGCTACGAAGAAATAGGAAATATGTCAAGGCAATTATCTAAAGAGAATGAGACAAAATTACCCACAACAATCCTCCAAACCAAATTATTTATTATTAAAAGAGCCACAATACTAAGCAACTTACACATATGAGAATCACCACGAATGCATATAGAAATTATTACTTGTTATAATGTACTTTAACCAGTTGGACTAACCCAATAAATAATTTCCTGAGCCATCACCCACCTGCAATGTTTTTGTCATTCTTATCTACCATGCTGACAAAATACAAACTTTAAGAACCCTACCTTTCTTAAGAACAATAAAAATTTTCCAGTAAGCATAATGTATTATGTTTCAAACATTTGAAGAACCCCTTAAGAATTGGTGTATCAATTTCTTGCACTCTATAATAGTGTCACTCAAAATTAAGGAATGGGTAAAGTAGTACATAAGAATAATAGTTGACATTGACTTAATCATGGTATTATAGCCTAGCATTGGAAATGACTTAATCAGCTATATTGACACACAATTTTCAACTTGATTAATAATAAAATTATAACATTTTTCTCTAATTTTGTTTCTACAATTGGTATACCTAAACATTTCAATTAAGAAACTTGAGCTATGTGTAATTTTTTAGCTATCATCTTCGTTTGCTTGTGATCCTTCCCATTGCTAAGTAATATTTTTGATTCATTATGATTCACCACCAAACTTGAGTTTTTCTCATAGTGCTCCATAATGTCTCAAATGGATCTAGATACAGCACAAGTTGTAGATGCATAAATCATGATGACATTAGTATATTGAAGGTGTGTAATTATTAGATAGAAAGAGCTAATCTTGAACCAAATCAAGTTAGAATACTCAAGCTAGTACTAAATAAGTCATAAGAGATACTTACACAGTAGTAAAAAGGTATAAGTATAGCAAAAATCCCCACCTATGATTCCTAGTTAGTTCAATCCACTATACATAGACATCATTAAGCATAACAAAAAAAATCTACGCATAGTGATACAAGCCTCAATCAAAAATCTTTGGGTCCTAAGGGGGCTATGTTCGTAAGGATGAAGGTTAAAGGAATTGAAAGAAGAGCCCAAGTAGTAGTGGAGCCGACACCTTAATTTCACTCAACATGGGAAAGTTTACAAGTTCTAGATATTCCAAGGTTTAATACATTAAGAACTTTTCTTTATTTTATTTGTGGTGGTTCGTGGCCATTCTTGGTGGTGCAATTTTTTTGGTTAATTCTTTTAAGTAAAACCTCTCCTTATACACACCACCATTCAGTCCTATTAATTGAATAGTATAAATAAGTGATAAGATCATTGTGATGCAGATAGTCTCCACGTGTTACTTGATAAGAAGTCCACTAGATATTAATACTTTGGGGAGGGAGAAGTTATAACATGGTTTTCATAAGTTAATACATGAAAGGATCATTGAAAAGACCTATAAATGATCAAGTGATATGTGCAACCTTTTGGGTTGTGATGACCATTTGATATCACATTCTTTAATCATGCATAATCTTGCTTCCACATTAAACTCAATGCTATAGGGGATAGACAAAAGCCTATAGGTGTGGTCAAGAACAAATAAAGAGAAAATGTTATACTAGTAATGAGTCTATTGTCCATTTCTTGGTCTAGTAGGGAATGACAATCAAATAGAAACAACTATCTACATTGCATAACTTGACTCATGCATCAATGAAGAACACAACAAAATTGAATACGCACTGTGAATTATAGAATACTCTGGACCATAAATTCTTAAAATGTAAGTTGAACCCAAGGATGTAAGCCAATCACATGCATGCAAGGGTTTAATGTAACATCTCACTCCTAGTGGAAGCTAGGAATCACAACTTTAGGTCTTCACCCCTATTCTGAGGCAACCAATGGCACTATATACAATATATTTGTGCATTGAAGCATTGGAAGATTGTTGATTACTGATGCGATAAGTGGTGGATGCCACTGAGTGTTTTGTCATTGACCAGTATGAATTGTTTTGCAACATGGTAGGAAGATGCTCCGTAGAAATACAACTCAAAGCTCCCTAGAATAGAATCATGATCTCATGTTAGGTGAAGCTACCCATAGAATTTAGGTATATAAATAAGAGGTGTAGTAACTTAAGAGGATTGCCTTTATAATGACAAGCAAAACAAGACGATCCAAGGTTAGAAATTGGGTAATCTAAAGCCCACATTATAGTATAGAGTGGCATCCTTAATGATGGATTAGGTTCAACTCCTTTTGAATGGGACACTAAGGAGGGATTGAGCCTCGTTCGAACCTGCTACTATAAAAGATGCTATCAAAAAGTTCTGTTGTTTGGGAATGAACCTAAATTTTGAGTTAAATTCTATCCAAGGCAAAATAATTGTGAAAGTTTGATAGCAAACAAGTGCCACAAGGGAAAGATATGAAGGACTGTGAAAAGTGAGTGAAAGAGTGCTTCAAATTATCTAAAGGCAAGCATATGGTGGCCTTAATACACTTCAGCTTAATGTAGAATTCCATCAAATGTTTTGTTGCATGGCTCAAGGATGGGAATGTCTCGGTCTATCACAGTGGTAAGTGATCAGGTGAACAGCACCCATGGAGAAATCAATCTCATTGTTTGTCATAGTGCTTACCCCATCAAGGCGTGCCATGGTAGCACAGTGTGCGTTGGTGATGGCCAGTAGGCTCTGAATCTAACATGGATTGAAACACAAACCAAAGAGTTGGACATGCTTATGAGTTCAAAGGTGAGCAAGCCCTGAAGTTATTAGGAAGCTGATTGATGGGAACATTGTTACATTGGCGAAATGCTAACTGACCCAACTCTTTCATCAAGGTTTTGAGTGAGAGCATGTCTATTGGGACACAAAAGATGGTGAACTATGCCTGAGTAGGATGAAAACTGAGCAAACTATTGTGGATTATCGTAGAGATTCTCATATATAATTCATTCATCTAACATCGGTATATAGGTGAATGACTAATCGAGCCATCTAGTAGCTTATTCCCTTCAATGTTTCCATTAGGATACTTAGAACCATAATCAAGGTTCTTTTGGGTAAAGCCAATGATCAGAGGCATCGGGAGCACAACGCCCTTAACCCTTTCTCAAACTTTAAATAAGTAGGAAGTCAGCTACTTTAAGTAGTTGAGCCAAGGAATCTAGGCTCTAAGTGGAACATTTTTGTTAGGTAGAACTAGCGATGTGGGACGAATCGAAAGTTGGGTTATAATGTCCAATTGTGCACTAACCTAGACCCTAAAAAGGGTGTTGGTCAATTAAGATAGTAGGAAGGTGGTCATGGAAATTAAAATCCCTTGAGGACTGTGTAACAACTGACCTTCTAAATTAACTATTCTCTAAAATGGTTGGTACTGATGCATGCAATGCACACTTAGTCATCAGTGTAATGCAATCACTTGATGAGAAAGTGGGTAGAAAGATCACTATAAAAATTAAGGCATGAGCCAATGTAGAGTATCAACTGATGCAAATATTTGTGATAGTTAAAAAATTGAAATGAGAACTTTGAAGGCTGAAGGAGGGAAAGATTCCATGTGAATGGCACTTACACATTGGTTAGCAAACCTTAAGAGATGGGCTAGACACATCGAAGAGTCCCAATTAGCACAAGATTCAAAAGGAATTGGAGTTGAAATTATTGATCCAAGATCTAGCAATATATGGCAACATCAAGTGGTTCAAAGACATCGATGGGCAACTCCAAAAGAGCTTCATTTTCTGCATAAGATCTTATCGAGCCTAGAAACAATTTAATCTGAGGTTGGGCCGAGTGGTTGAAAACATACCATAGGTTAAAGTAGTGCTTGATGTGCCTCTGAGACCCTTGAAAATCTAGACGGTTGAGTGACTTTTTACACTCACTTATACTCATTACCATATCAAGTCTCCCAGAAAACCATCCTCTTGTTGATGTAGTAATGTTGGAGAAGGAAGTTGAAAAAATGGATCCACAATTTTTGGAAAAGAATTGGCTCTAAAGGTTAGGATAAGGGTACATGTCCAGCATCCATCGCTGTTAATAGACTACTTACGTTACTCGCGCAGCAAGAGAGGGCCAATGAGTGTTGGCTTAGGAATGAATTAGGGGAGGCCCCTATAAGGGCCTTCCTTAGGAGTTTAACAATCTGTTCAAAATTGGCATGAATTTGAGGAATCTAATTGTTCCATTCAATTTAAACATTGAGATTATCCTTCACAAAGCTTAATCAATCTGTTTTCTACTTAATGCACTGAATGTCAAAGTGACGAAGTTCAAATAAGCATGGATAAATAATGGAAGTATCTAAAACATTCCTAAAGTAGCCAAATGGATTAATAAGATTCCATCTATCCCTTTCTACTATCCAAGGAAACCATGACAAAGAGATCAAGCTTTACAAAATTAGTATAGAAAGAGTACCCTGTTGACCTTGACTATTGTCATGCTATGTGAATTGACTTAAGAGGTGAAAGATACTTGGGAGTCAATGTATCGATGAAATTGAAATACTACTACTTTAATGTTATTTTACCTATTCAATGGGATATAGCTAGCACCCAACTCCTCTTTTTGGCTCCATGTCTTGCTTCAATTTGTTGATCGAGGTAGAAGACATTATTAGGTGAGGAGTTTAGCCAGGGTAGCATAACTATGAAAAGTTAACATAGGTGTCCTATGTTGAGCTTAAACAAAAAAGAAATCTTGAGAGGATTGAGAACGAAAAAGCTTATTTGGCTCTTGTTTTCAATAAAAAGACTATCTATGAAATTGTAGCTTATCGATCTTTTAGTCTTTCAAAGTTTGAGCTAAAGTTGTCCAAAAAGTTTCCACAACGTTGATTGGCTTGTAGTAACAAAGTACTCATAGTGACCATTCTTTTTGGTCCTTCGATGTTATTTCTTTCTATCAATGTGAAGTAGAATTCACTATGTGTAGGAATGCTCACCCAACATTAGAATACATAAGATGGGTTTTGACCATCATGAGTGATTTTTGATTTGCGCCACTAATTAATGTGTCATGATAGTAATTCAAAGAAGTTTGATATGAACCATTGATTTACACAATTTGTCATCACACTTGGCTGAAAGGCTAATGTTGTAAAGCCATAATGTTCTACAAGGTTGGATGGTGTAAGAATTGTAAAAAGTGTCATTATGTCTAAACAATGGGTAAAATACTTTGCAAATGCCTTAAATTTGTCACGTAACATTGTAAGTGATAGAGTAGCCTTGCGACCATGATCCATTAAGATCTAACCTAATGTAATAGAACATTCATCCCCTCAAAGATATAGACACCATAAAAGTTTTAAACACCCCATGGTCATTTTCTTAACTTTATTAGGATGCTCTACTTGCTCTACTAATTATGACACTTATTTTGATGCTTATGGCGATACTTATTGTGATACTTATTGTGATACTTTTTGTGGTACTTGTTGTGATAATTATTCTTTGTGTGGCACTTCATGTGGTACTTAGTAAGATACTGTGTGATTCTTGTTATGCTTTTTGGAGACTTGTCATGGTGGAAGGTTGAAATGCCTCACATTACCTATAACAGAAGTTTGTAGGTGCAATGTGAGAATGATAGCACTTTTAGCTTCTTTAAAAAATGTCATGATCCACTATGATCTAGCCCTATGATGTAGTAGATTCATCACTACAAATAAATAAATGTAGCATAGTTTCAAAAATATCACTGACTTGCCTCCATCCATTATTTTAGTGATACCTATAATAGTTTTATGTGCATGACAAAAAGTATCAAGTTTTTTATCATATTTGTTAGTTGTGATTGCTTCCTAAATGAAATTATCACAATATGAAATTCATAAGAAAAATGTACCACATTGCAAGGGCTAAGGTGAAGTGGAAATTAAATGGTGCAATATGCTACAATGCTAGTACTTGTTGGGATTTTGCTTTAGCAATGCATAGCTCTAGCCACATGAGTAGTAGTGCACTATGCTCTATGTGGCAGTGCACTATGTGTGCAATGATAGCAAATTTGTGTGTGCCCTATGGCATCCTGTGTGTAGCATATGGGACCCACAAAATGAAACTTGTTTGGGTAATTTTCGGTGATGTTGTTTATTAAGCCTTATATTAGGTGCTACCCTATTAAGAGACTTGCGTTGTCCCTTCAGGGAATTATCATAATATGCAATCTAAAAGGTGTAATGTGTGGCATGATGTGGCCCATGGAGAAGAATATGTTGGATGGTGCACTATGCACTAAGCTTTGTACATGTTGGGCTATAGCTTTTGATGCACATAACTACAATTATGAACACAATAGAGTAGTTGACACACTACAACACTTTTCTTACATGACAATACACTATGTGTGCACATGTGGAAACCAATACACTTGTGCCCTATGGCATCCTGTGTGATTGGTGGGTGTAGCTTGTAAAGTGTAACCTTTTTGGGTATTGTTCGAAGTAGCTCTCTTTGTCATTTGAATGAGGCATTGTGAGGCGTACTTTTCTTTTGTTGTAGTGAAAGTTTAGTGGTGTCATGTGTGCTTGGCAATGTCCTTGTGGCCTATGCTCCTACCCTTTGTGGTGCCACGTGAGATGGCTTGCCCCTTGTTCATGTGGTGGCTCTCTTTAGGCATAGAATTTTCCTCCCAAAATGTTTCTCTTTTTGACCAATTTCATCTGTTTGGACTACTAATATAAGAATCAAGTGCCACTCTAATG
This sequence comes from Vanilla planifolia, assembly GCA_023846275.1. Taxonomy (NCBI): domain Eukaryota; kingdom Viridiplantae; phylum Streptophyta; class Magnoliopsida; order Asparagales; family Orchidaceae; genus Vanilla; species Vanilla planifolia. The sequence goes on along the minus strand of JAIUJO010003754.1, from coordinate 78,387 downwards.
GTGATGTTACTTTGTGTAATGTGGATTTGTCTCACCTTGCTTGGTACTTCGGGCCTTGTTTGGTATAGTGTTTGCTCGTGTTGTAGTGAAACTTTAGTGGTACAAATTCCACTTTGCCAAATATTAGTTAAGTGTATTGTTGCCACAACATGTTCCAGTGCACATTGTCATACTTGACACAGTTTCAAGCAAGCAATTTGCTTATTTTCCTTCTACGACACTTGCTCAAAACATTTTGTTGTTACATGAGTATTGCTTAGCATGTTCCATTTTTAAGGTGTAATAATGCCCAACAATTTTAATTGCTATTTAGTCGGTACAAACTATTATGGAAGATTTGTATGCATGTGCCCTTATTCTAGGGATTGCCTCTTGTTGTGATATACGAGCATTAGCTAAGGCCTTCAACCTACACTAGACCATTTGAGCTTATTTTTGTATATCATTGAAGTTTTTTGGGCTATTAGGATTGGAATGGCTTGCAATACCATTCGCAATAAAGATGTTATTTGTGTTGTCGTATCTTTTCACTTAACTGCGTCTTTACATGTTTAGTAATTATGTGTAGGGCTTTGTCATGTAATCCAACCTTCATATGAAAGAAGTTTATATGGTTGTTATTATTTTATTAGATGGCCAAGTTCCATTCAAATATTTTGTTAACACCATACTTCTCTTATGTTGTAACTATTGGCATTCCATACTACTATTGAACTTGTGATCATCCCTACTCTTATGTTGGCACGGTGATGGAAATCACTTGTTTAGATCTTCTTTCTCTACCAAGGAGGGTCGTCATTTAAGAATGCATTTGTCAAGCGTTAATGTTTTAAAACTTGATAGATGGCATCCCAACTTTGGAGCATTTGCTCTTCCTTTATGGAGTATCACTAAACAGGATGAACATGTCAATTATGACATGTAGTGCTACTTAGTGCTTTATCTTTGTATTATTACTTGGTTGATCCTTCTTATATGATATGCTTATCTCAAAAATTAATCCATGCATCTATAAGTATGAATAATTTAAAATTATGAAACTTCAATTAACACATTAAACTAGTTATAGTTTATTTGATGGTACATGCTACATAGATATCTATAATAATGCTAGACCTAATATTTGCTTCAAAACCCAACTTTGACATGGGATGCATTTGGTAGGTAAATAAGTGCTATAAGCTTTGTCCTGGCTCCTTCATAATCCAAGATAACTTGTTAGATAACATGGTCTCGATTCTAGTTATATAGTATTAAAATTTTTGCTAGATGAAATTTGATAGTAGGATAAGGATCAACCATGGTGGTGGGGTGATACCAAAATAAGGTTTACTTCTAGAGTGGGAACCTGAGAAAAGCCTACCATAATCATGGAAGTTAGTAGGCACACAAGTTTGACACTAGGAGGTAGCGACAATAAGTAAAAATATAGGGCTCTACAAGTTTGCTACATATAAAGAGTACAATTTAATTATGTTAATGAGAATCAATTAGAGATCATGTTTGGTGCTAGAAGCCATGACAATTTAGGCTCCAATAACATAGATTTATGTTTTTCAATTGAAAAGCTCATAGTTAGACGTTAGTTTAGGTTGATTTGATCACTTTTTCGTGCACACGACCTATCCTAATCCTTTTATTGATTATGTTGCCCGACCTTAACTTCCTTAGTCATGCCTTCAGCATCATTACTTTGAAGAAATAAGAATGCTCAAAGCAAGCCTATGCTATGGATACATTAGCATGGGATGACATCACAAGATTTCAATCCCATTGTGTTGGCCTTCAAGATCAAAGCAATTATTAAGAGGGATAGTTGTGGGCATTCATATTTCATTATAAGAGGTACATTGTATAATATATGAAAGAGTTTCCACCTTGAAAGAATTCTCCAAGAATATTTTCATTAGAGATGAACAAAAGTTTGGGGTTCAAAGATGATTAGTTACCATCTAATCTCATCCATAAATGATGTTAACTAAAGATTGATGGATCTTGCTTTTTAAACTCTATCAACACCTTATGATGAGTCAAAGACTTTAGGTTCCTTGATAAAATAATGGCCAAAGTCAAAGTCATACTCTCCTTATGTAGGTTCATATACAACATCAATAAAATGACAAAGTTGAAGTTATTTGCAAAGGAGCATAACCTAGTTCTGAACAAAATCATATAAAAGTGCATGATGAGCAACCTAGTCCATAACACTATTGCCTTGGTGCCTTATGTGAGATAGCTTGATAGATTGCAAACCCTAAACATGTGTAAGTACTTCTATTTACTTTAGATAAAAGCAGCTAGTTCACTACAATAATTGTTATAGTAGACCCTAATTTCAACATCACTTTTTGACCATTAAGAAGTAGCATTCTAAGGGATTCGATTGTTTCAAGAATAGAAATAATATCCTTTGTAGAAGTTGAACCAAAAACCAAACTTTTTCTCATAAAAGTAAGACTTACCCATGTCATCTGAAATAAGAACACTAGTTCCAACATTGTTGTCTTCTTACACAACTATGTCGTAGTTAATAAGAAGGCTAAACCTTAAATAAATTAAAAAAAAGAGGTACCACCAATAGTGGAGCATATAGTTTAAGTTAACTAAACATGAGTAGCCACATTAGGTTGTAACATAATAATTATTGACAAATTTGAAGCTCTTGATTTTATAGGCATTATAGCATGGCTTTCTTAGTCGTTAGGGCCATTTATCTGCTCAATTTCGTTAAAAAATAGGGCCTTAACTTGGTAATTAGTTATGTAGGGTTCAAGCCCTATAGCGAGCTTCTTAAAGGTATTATAGCGACTTATTTCATGGAAGTTTAAGGAAATCAAATGATTATGACTCCCTTAGATGTTTTGGGCTACATGTGCATTATGATATGCAATCCATGAGTCCATTATCTCATTCAAAAAGCATAGGTAACCTTACTAAAATATCAATGTGATGGAGATCGATCATTGTATTTTCTAGTCTTGATTGAAGAATTCCTAATAAGGGTAGGTCATTAGCTTGCTTTGATTGATTGATGAAGCTAGAAGTCTATTAAGCCCTATCTCTTTGGGAATAAAGTTGTAATAAGGTTTATATCCTTGAACCTATGGATGGATCATAGACAAGAGGAATGACTGATTGAGCAATCAATGCAACTGCTAAAGGTACGATGACTGTTTGATATTGCATTCATCTATCAGAAGTCTTTTGCTTCTTTATAGACCTTAATGCAATGCGGAATAAACAATAGCCTATGGGCTGGTCATGCCTCACAGGAGAGCAAATGCTAAGCTAGTAATAAATTGGTTTTGTTTATTATGGGCATAGGAATCAAACATTGAGTGACTCTTGATATTGGATATGTTACCTCATTCATTAATGAAGAAAGTAGTAGAATGTATTACATGTTTTTAATTATAAAATCCCATGCACCATCCATTTTTTAGTGCAAGTTGTGCTCATGGATGCAAACTAAGTGCATGCTAGTGTAATGTGAACTATTTCACTTTGTAAAAGATTAAAATTACTGTGCTGGGTCTAGTCTCCATTTTGAGAAGATCAATGACACCTCATGCTTTGGCATAGCATTTTATTTGGTAAATATATATATGGAAGTTGTAATGACATAAATTAAAGCAATATAATAAAACAAAATGAATGACATATGAAGACAACATGAAGTAAGATTTAGTATTACATAGTAATATATTAAAAAAACAAAAACAATTATAGGAATGAGATAAATTTTATGGTAAACATGAATTTTCATGTACAATAGGGACCAACTATAAAATCCTCGATAGTTAAATAAAAAATGAAATGAAATGACTTGTAATGCAAGAACAATGACTACAAAAAAAATTTAAAATCTAAAAAATTAAAATTTAATAGCATGAAGTTTGTAGAGATGTGTCGAGTGAACATTATGTTTTCTCAACAAAACTACATTTTGAATCATAGTAAACTAACAAAATAAAAAAGCAAAAAAATACTAATAATCATTTAATTATTAAGTAAATATATGTTATAGCTAAAATGTGATAAAATGAAATAACATAACATAAACAAGACATAGTGATGTAAAAGTTACATAAGCAGAGATTTCAAAAAACATGGTATTTTAACCAAATCAAAGCAAAAAAATTAAAGAACTGAGATAAATTATACAAGAAAATTGCATTCAATAATGGAAAGATGATTGAGTGTGACATTCTGGATCATTAAATCAGATACAAATCAAAACATCTCGTAAGCTACTCTAAAAACACTAAAAATAGAATATTTAAAAAATATAATAATGAATATTTAAATGTTGGAGATCATTGAGATGAGTCAAATGATTTTTATTTTTTCAACATTGACATTTAATTGAATTAATTTCATTTACAAAACATAATAAGCATAAAATGAAATAAATTATTTCTTGAAGTACTAATTAAATTTATATCACATTTTCGATGAAATAAATTATGGAAACGTAGTATAATAAAATCAAGGCGACGAAATGGTCGCAAAATAGTATATGTAGAGTTCCACACTTTTACAACCAGATGAATGCAAAATTGTTAAAAAATTGTGCTAAACTGTATGGAAAAGTTACACTCCTGATACTAAGAGTTTGAGTGCAACATCCTTGGTTGTCAAACAAGTTGCAAATCACAATATCTCATAGTGTACGCAAAACCATTTAAAATAATAATATCTAAAAATATAAAAATAAATATTTAATTTGATAAAACTATTGGGACTAGTCCAACAATATATTTGTTTATCTCAATTAGACCTATTTTTTGAATTATTTGTGAGTTTCCAAAATAATTAAGCTAAAATAATAATAAATTATTACTTTAATAGTAATTAACTATATAAATTAAAGTATAAATAAGAAAAATTTAAGCAATATAATATAAGAAAGTTAAAGAGATGAAAAAGTCATGCAAAAGGAGAAAAAATGTGATAATTTTTATTGGAAAGTCAATTCCAAGATACTAAGAAGATCAAGAATAATATAGACATTTGTTAAATTAGTTACAAAAGAAAATATCTCATAAAGATGCCAAAATTATTAAAACTTAAAATATTTAAAAATAAATAAAAAAGAATAGTTAATTATATAGAACTCTTTGAAGCAAGTCCAACTACAATTGTTTCTTTAGGTTAAATCTCATTTGGAGTTATTGTGTTCTATAAAAATAAATAAACATAAACATTAGTAAAATATTATTTTAATGCAAAAAATATATATATTAAAACTAAAAATGAGATAAAATAAAATAATGTAATATAACTAAATAAATGTAATGCAACATCTTCATGATAGAGACTAAGAGCTACGTAGTAATATAACAAAATTAGCTAAAAAACTAAAGAAATGAGAAAACATACATAAAAAATTTATAATCTAAAATACTTAGAAGATTGAGAATAACATCAATGATCACCAAATTAGGTATGCATCAAAATAAAATATTTTAGAACTTAAAAATAACATTTAAATGTATAGAGATGGAGAAGAGGAGTCAAATGGCATTTGTCTATTCTTTATTGATCCTTATTTGCAAATACTATAAAATAAACAAGAAGATAAAAAATAAATAAAAAATTATTATCTTAATATTAATTAAAGATATAATAAACCTAAAATGAGCTAAATTGAACCAATGGAATATGACCAATTCATAGTGATGTAAATGTCACTTGAAATAAGATTTAGAGTTATAAATTTTTTTTAAAAATAAATTATAAAATTCAATATATATATATATATATATATATATATATATATATATATATATATATATATATATCTCAATAGTGGTTTCAAAATAAGTGTAACGAAGTTTGATTCATCTTGAAGAGAGGTCTTTTAGAATTACTATAAAATTCTAAAGAAAATAAACATAAATAATAATAAATTATTATTTTAGAATTAAGAATATATATATATATATATATATATATTAAGACATAAATAAATGAAACTGAAGCAATGTAGTATTACTAAATCAAAATGATATAAAGCTAAAGCTAGAATAGATTGAGTGTTACATTGTAATATAAAAAAATAAAACAAAAGATTTGAAGTGATCAGATAAATTGCTTTGGAAACATGCATTTGAAGATACTAAGTAGATTGAGCATAATATCATTGAAGTCAAATCAAGTATGAATCTAAATATCTTGAATAGCTTACCAAAATATTACGAATTAAAGTACTTAGAAAATATAAAAAAGAATATTTAATTAGATTGAGCTACTTGTGATGAGTCCAACAATGTTTATTTAGCCTTTATCAGTTCTCGTTTTGAATTACTGTGAATTATCAAATGAAATTAGCATAAATTTTTTTAATAAATTATCATTTTAATATTAGTGAAAAATATGATAAAAGTGAAATGAGATAAACTAAAGTATTATTATAAAACTAAATCAAAGTGAAGTAAATGCAAAATAAGTGGAGATTTAGAGAAACTTAAAAATATAACCATATCAAAGTAAAACAAAATAAGAAGAAATGAGATAGATTGTAAGAGAAAGTTACATCCCAAGATATTTCGAAGATCAAGCATTACATTTTTTATCACAAAATCAAGTATAAAATTTAAAGGTCTCACAAAGAATTCCAATTATCTACAATATAAAATATTTTAAAATGTAAAAGTGAATATTTAATTTTTAGAGATTATTGAGATGAGTTAGACAATATTTGTTTCTTCTCCATTCGGCCTTTTTTAGAATTAACAAATGCCTTTTGAAATTAAAGAAAATGTAATATCTTTTAAAAAATTATATGACTATGTAAAATAAAATATTTAAAAATAATATAAATTAATATTTAAATGTATAATACTCTTTTAAACTAGTTCAACATCCAATATTTCATCTTGATCGAATATCATTTGGAATAATGCTGAATTACAAAATTAAAATGATAATAAATTCTTGTTTAAATGCCTAATAAATATAAATTAAAGTTGAAATGAGATAAGTTGAAATTAAAATAATCAAATGGCTGAGCAAATGGAGATTTTGAGGAATAAGTAACAAAACAAAATCAAAGCTAAAAATTTGATGAAATAAGATAAACAATATGAGAATGTTTCATTCTAAGTTATTAAGTAGATTAACTATGATATCCTGATTTGCTAAATCATGTATGAATCAAAATATACGTAAAGGGTACCATTACTTGAGAAAACAATATATTTAAGAGTAATTAAAATAAATATTTATAAGGATATAACTAATCGATGTTAGTCCAATGACATTTGTTTCATCTCTATTAGATGTCAACTATAATTATTATGAACTATAAAATAAATAAAAATTAAATATAACAAATTATTATTTTAATAGTAAGTAAATATATATTAATGATGGAATTGTATGAATTGAACTAATTAAATATATCTGAATCATAGTGATGTAAAGGTCACACCAACTAAGCAAAAGAGTTTCATAGTAATATAACTAAATTAAAACAAAGCATTTTAGAAAAAAACATAAATTTTATAAGAATTTGCAATCCATTATAGTATACTAGGAATATCAAGTGTAACATCATTATTCATTGAATAACGTATGAATCAAAATATTTTTTAAATTAAGCCAACAACCACGGAAAAGAAAGTTGTAAAAAAATATAAAAATAAATATTTAGTTGGATGAAGCTCATCATGATGAATCCAATCGATTTTGTTACACTTTGATGAGACCTCATTCGAAAAAATTACAAATTATTAAATTAAAGAAATGTAACACAACAGAATACAAATGATGTAAATTTGACATAAGAGGGCAATTTATGTTTAATGGTATTTTAACTAAACTAAAAGAAAAAACATTAAAGACATGAGATAAATTATAATAAAAAGATGAATTGCAACATAATTAAAGGATCAAGTACAATGTCCATGATCATCATATTAGGTACAAATTCAAATTTTTTTAAAGTGTGCCAAAATCATATAAATTAAAAAACTAAAGTTATAAAAATAACTTTTTAATTAGATCAAGGCTGCCCACATAAGTCTAATGACACTTATTTTATCTTGAATGCACATAAAACAGAATTTCATCAAATTTCAAAGAAAAATATGTATAAATAAAAAGGTACTCTTTAAAAATTATGAAATAAATAGTAAATTTGAAATAAGTTCATTCAAAGCATTATAACTTATCCAAATAAAAATAATGTAAAAATCTCAGAAAATAAAATGTTCAGAAAAATAGTTTATTATTTAATGGGTGGAGCTCATCCAAACAATTGCAATGGCATTTGTTTTGTATCGATTTCATCTTGTTTGGAATTATTATGAATTACCAATTAAAATATCCATAAATAATTTTTTTACTTTAATGTAAAGAAAGAATATATTATGATAGAAATGAGATAAATTGAAATAATTAAACATAACTAAATTAAGTGATGTAAAGATCACATGAGCTAAGAATTAGAGTTAGATAGTGTTGTAGCTAAGTCAAAGTGAAGCATTTTCATAAAAAAGATAAATTCCGTGGGAAAACTACATTCTAAGCTATTAAGGAGATTGAGTGAAAGATTGACGATTCTCATATTAGGTAAAAATAACAATATCTTATATAACATTCAAAGTGCCAAGAAAATTAAATTTTTTAAAAGGTAAAAAATGAATATTTAAATTGATAGAGCTCTTTAAGACGAGTCTAGCAAAATTTTATTCATCTCAGAAATACCTTGTTTGTATTTATGAAAAATGTCCAAAATTGAAAAACATAAATAATAACTTATTATTTCATATCATTTAAATATATTTTAATAATAAAATGAGAAAAATTTGTGAAAAGCAATACAATAAAATTATTGTAATATAATCATCAAATAAAAGAGTACATTTAGAAGCACACTAAAATATAACCAAGTCTAAATAAAATAGTTAAATTAATGAGATAAATAGTGTGAGAATGTCATATTCATTGATACTAAGGAGATCAAGTGTAACATTCTTAATTATGAAATTAGGTAGGAATTGAAATTTCTTATAAAGAATGTTGAAACTAAAGAAAATAAATGATTTTAAAAAAATAAAAACGAAAATTTACTTGGTATAGCAATTTGAGATGAGTCCAACAGCACTTGCATCTTCTCAATTGAAACTTATTTTGTAAATAAAATAATTTATCAATGAAAAGAGGCATAAATGAAAATGAAGTATTGTATATAAGTTAGTAAATTTTTGGTGAAGCTAAAAGGAGAAAAATTGAAGTAATATAACATAATTAAATAAAAGAGATGAAAAAGTTGCACAACAAGAAATTTATACTTACATAGTAACAAAAAAAAATATGAAAATCAATAATTTCAGAAAATATGTTAATTTTGCAACACATTTTTTCCCTCACGTTAAGGAGATAGACATAACAATTTTGATTACTAAATTAGGTATGAATCAAAATATCTTATTAAATATGTTAAAACACTAAAAAGATTAAATATTTATAAAAATTAAAGTGAATATTTTTCCAGATATAATTTATCGAGACAAGTCCAAGGACATTTACTTCATCAACATTAGATCTCATTTAGAATTGTTACATATTATGAAATTAAAAAAGCTTAAATAATAATATATTATTATTTAATATTAGAAAATATAAATAAAAATTTAAAATTTGATAAATTAAATAATGTGATATAACAAAAACATTGTAACATAGATGTCACATGATAGAAGAATTAACATGTCATAGCAATATAAAGAATCAAAGTTCAATAGTTAAAGAAATGGCATAAATTATACGAGAAAGATGCATTCCAACACAGTGTAGGGGTTGACTATAATACCTTGATCACCAAAAGAGTTATTAATCGAAACATCTTGTATAGAATTATAAAGCAAAAGAAAAAAAATAAAAATAAAAAAATATTAAAAAATATTAAAAAAAAATATTTAATTATATTGAGCATGAAAGTTAAACACCTTTTGTCTTATCTTAATTGGACCTTGACTAGAATATTTGCAAATTTAAAATTTTAAAAAAACATGAATAATAAAATCATTATTTTAGTTTTAAGTATACATAAATTGAAGCTAAAATATGTTATATTAAAGCATTGAAATACAAATAAGTCGATGTAATGCAAAAGTCAAATTAGATGAGATTTAGAGTTGGTAAATAATATAACCAAATGAAAAGAAAAAGTTGAAGAAACGATACAAATTGCATGCAGAAGTTACATTTAAAGATATTAGGGAGACCAAGAGTAATATCCTTAACCGTCAAATCAAGGACAAATGAGAAGGTTTAATTAATAAAGGATATCAACAACCTAAGGAATAAAATATTTCAAAAAATATTAAAATAAATATTTAAATTGTTAAAATTCATCGAGATGTGTTTAAAAAAGTTTTTCCTTCTCCATCTAACCTCATTTGAAATTACTATAAATTATCAAAACAAGTAAATATAAATATTAACAAATTATTATTTAAATATGAAAAAAAAATATGTATACTAAAGCTAAAATGAGATAGAATAACATGATATAATATAACAAAATAAAATAAAAGTAAAGATCACATGAGAGAAGATTTAGATTAAAAAAGATATAATCAAATCAAATTAAAACTTCTAAAGTAAAAAGATAAATTGTTTAGGAAAATTGTATTCCACTATATTAAGAAGTTTGAGAATAACATCTAAGATCATCAAATCATCAACAAATCAAGGTATTTTGTAGAGTGTGTCAACACCTTAGAAAGTAAAATTTTTTAAATTAAAAAAAGTGTTATGAATACAATATAGCCTGTTGAGCTGGCTCTAATGGGGTTTTATAAATCTCCACTTGGCCTATTTTAGAATTATTACAAATTAGCAAAAAAACTAAACATAAATAATAAAAAATTATTATTGCAATATTAAATATATTTATAATAAAGGTGAAGTGAGAAAAATAGATGCAATGTAATATAACCAAATAAAAGTAACGTAAAGGCTTAGTAAATGATTGTTTGGCTGGATGGAGCTCCTTTAGAGTGTTCCAATAGTGTTTGTTTCATATCTATAAGACTTTGTATAGAACTATTGTGAGTAAAGAAAAGTAAATTAGCCTAAATAATAATAAAGTAATATTTTGAAATTAAGTTTATAGATATTAAGACCAAGATATGATAAGTTAGAGAAACTTAATATACCCAATTTAAACTAATGTAATGGCCACAAAAATTAGAGTTTCATCGTAATGTATTGAAGATAAAGTGAAAAATTTAAAGAAGAGATAAATTATATAAGAAACCTACATTCAAAGGTTCCAAAGGGATAAATCATGATTTACTCACCTATTAAATAAGGTTTAAATAAAAGTATCTAATAAAACAAACAAAAAGCCAAGAAACAAAAAATATTTAAATATTTAAAAATTAAAATTTAATTGTTTAGGGATCATCGAGATGAGATCAAAGACTTTTCTTTCATCTTGAATAAACCTAGTTTTGAATTATTATGAACTACCAAATTAAATATCCATAAATAAAATGTAATATTACTTTAATATTAAGCAAATTGGTGTTAACGATAAAGAAAAATAAGTTGAAGCAAAGTAATATAACCAAATCAATAACATGTATTGGTCAAACGATTGAAGATTTAGAATCTCCAGGAAAAATAACTAAGTTGAAGAGAAACATTTGAAGAAATCACAAATTTTGAAGGAAAGTTTTATTCTAGTATACTAAGGAGTTTAAGTGTAATATCTTTGATCATCAAAATAGCCTTGAATCATAATATCTAATAAAGTATATAAAACATCTCAAAAAATATTTAAAATATAAAAATTTATATTTAGTTAGATGGAGCTCATCAAAACAAGTGCAACAACATTTATTTCAACTTGATGATATCTTGTTTAGAATTATGGCAAATTATTAAATTAGATAACCATAATAATCGAAAATTATTATTTTTATGTTAAGAAATTATATATAAAAGTCAAAGCCTAATAAATTAAAGAAATATCATATAAGTAAATCAAAGAAATGAAAACACTATAAGATAAAAGAATTATTATTCATTGTAATATATCCAAACCTAACAGTAACAATTGAATAAATGACATAATTTGTGTGAGAAATTTGCATTCAAAGATAATAAGGATGTCAAGGATACCAAATTCAATAATCAAATCAAGTATGAATAAAAATGTTTCATAAACAATGCAAAAGATTACGAAAACAAATTATTTAAAAATATAATAATGAATATCTCAATTGATAAAGCTTATTGAGATGACTCGAATGATTTTTATTTCATCTCGGTTAAACATCATTTAGAATAACTATAAATTAAAAATTTAGATTAGTGTAAATAGTAAGAAATTAACCATTTAAAGTTATATAAATAAAAATTAAAGCTAAAATGGTATAAATTGAAGTAGTATGTTACAACTAAATCAAAGTCATATAAACATCTCAAGAGAATAGAATTATAGTTACATACCTATATATACAAATCAAAATAACGCTTTTAAGACTAGACATAAATAATATAAAAAAGTTGTATTTCATGATACCTCAAAGATAATTTCTAACATTCTAATCAACAAATTTAGTGCAAATCAAGATGAGTCTTAAAGATAAAATGAAGCAATATAATATAAGGAAATCAAAGTAATATAAAGTCAGATACAAAGAAAATTAGAGTTTCATTGAAATATAACATAATGTAAATGAAATATTTAAAGAAATGAGATAAATTGTATGCTAAACTTCCATTTGGAGATACTATGGAGATTAGCCGTAAATCTTTGGTCATAAAAAAATGTACAAGTCTGAAATTTGATAAGGCATGAAACAATCTTTGAAAATAAGATATTTAAAAATATAAAAAATATAATATTTAATTTGATAGAGTTTAATTAAATGAATGCAATGATATTAGTTTTGTTAGTTCAATCCTCATTATGAATTACCATGATTTACCAATATAAATAAGCAAAAATAATAAAAACATTATTTTAATATTAACTAAACAAATGCTAAGCTAAAGTGAGGTTAGTTGAAGAATTTTGATAAAACTAAGTTATGGTAATGTAAAAATAAGATGAGTCGTGATTTAGAGTTATATAGTAGTATAACTATCTCAAAGTGAAGTATTTCAAGAAAAGAGATAAATTATATAGTAGAGTTCCATTCAAAGTTATTAAGAAGAATGAGTAATGTCCTTAACCATAAAATCATGAAGGTATTAAAATATTTCGAAAGCATGCTGGCATTCTAGAAAATAAGCTATTTGAAAAATATAGAAAAAATAATTAATAGGATAGAGATTGTTGAGATGAGTCTGCGGACACTTATTTCAATTTGATTGAACCTCAGTTGGAATAAATATGAATTACAAAATTAAATGAGCATAAATAATCTTAAATTATCTTTTTATTGTTAAGCATATGTATATGAAAATTGAAAGAAGATAAATAAAAAAAATATAATATAACCAAATCAAAGTAATGTAAGTATCAAATAAATGGAAAATTAGAGTTTCATTATATTTTAATAATATCTACATGATGTATTTCATGAAAGTGTAAATTATATAGGAACATTGTATTCCAAGTTACTAAGTGCGTCAACTATAACAATCTTAATTGTCAAATAAAGTACAAATAAAAATATTTCACAACCTATGCCTACATCTTAAAAAATTCATTTTTAAATAAAATGATCTTGTCGAGATGAGTCCAATGATGCCTATTTCATCCAATGATTCCTCACTAGGAATTAATGCAAATTACAAACCAAATATTCAAAAGTAAAAATAATTATTATTTTAGAAACTAATTTAAAAAATAAATAATATTAAAAAAATTAAGGTAATTTAAATATCAAACCGAGAAAATTTAGTTTTCTAGTAATATAATCAAATTAAAAGAAAAGGTTTCATAGAAAGAGATAAATTGTTAGAGAAAGTTGTATTATAGAATGTTAAGGCAATCAAGTGTAATGATTTAAACCGTTAAATAAGGTATGAGATGAAATATCTCGTAAAGCTTACAAAAAATATATAAAATGAAATATATTTTTATTTATATATAAGTAAATATTCAATTGCATAATGCATATTTAGACAAGTCTAATGACATTTGCTTTGACTCAATCAAACCCCATTTGGAAAATTTGGAATTTCTGAGATAAATGAGCTAACATAACTATAAATTACTATTTGCATAATTTGCAAATGTAGATTGATACCAAAGTATGATAAATTGAAACAATATAATATAACAAAATCAAAGCAATGTAGAGATTACACAAAATGCAATTTAAAGTGACATAGTAATATAACTAGAAGAAAGCATAACATTTATAGAAATGAGATAGTTATGTGAGAAAAATACATTCTAAGACACCAAGGGTAATGAATGTAGCAACCATGATCATCTAATATGGTGCAAGTCAAGATGTCTCATAAAGCACATCATAACACTAGTAAAATAAAGCATTTAAAAATATAAAAAATAACATCTAAATTAGATAGAGCTTAATAAGACAAGTTGAATGATATTTGTTTTTCTGCATTATGCTTCATTTAGAATTATAGTAAATTGATAAATCAGTTATCCATAAATAAATAATGTTAAATTATTGTTTAATATTAACTCAATTTTTACTAAAGTTGAAATAAGATAAATTGAGGAAATGTAATATAACTTAACCATAATGATGTAAGGGTCACATGAGTGGAGAACTATATTTTAATAAAAAAATAATCAAATCAAAGCAATAAGTTTGAGGAAATCACATAAAGTTTATGGGAATGATGAATCCTTATTTATTAAGCCAGTCAAGTGTAACATCATTGAGTGTTTTATATGGTACAAATTATAATTTCTCACAAATAATTTTAAAACTATTGAAATTAAATCTCTTTAAAATAAAAAAATAAATATTTAATTGGATTGAGCATAGTGATGCAAGTGTAATGAAATTGTGTCACCTTAATTAGACCTCATTGGAGTAATTAAGAATTATAAATTTAAACAATCATAAATAATAATAATAAGTAGTTTATTTAAAATTAAAAATATATTAAAGTGATGCAAAGTTCACAAAAATGGATGTTTAGAGTTAATAAGAAATATAACAAAAGAAAAAAAAATTTTTGAAAAAATGGGATAAAATGTTTGACAAAGTTGCATTACAAGATGTAACAAAGATTTAGTGTAATATCCTCGATTGTAAAATTAAGTATATATCAAAGTACCATGTAAAGCATGTCAACACCTTGGAAAATAAAATATTGTCATATAAAATTGAATATTTATTTGATTGGACTCATGGAAATGAGCCCAATGACATTTTTTTGAAATGCATATCACCTCATTTTGCATTATTAGGAATTATGATGCTACTTAAACATTAAAAATACAATAAGTAGTTAATTTATATTAATTAAATATATTTTAAAGAAATTTAATGGAATAAATCAAAGAGATGCGACGTTCACATGAGAGGAGAATTGAAGTTCTGTGATAATACAACCATATAAAAATTAAAAATACAATGAAATGAGAAAATGTCATAATAATATTGACCTCCAAAATACTAAGGAGATTGAGCGTAACATCATCGATCACTAAATCAACTACAATTCAAAATATTTCATAAAGTATGTCAAAACTATAACAAATAAAATATTTTAAAATATAAAATTGAATATATAGTTGGTTGGAGTTCATCTAGAGAGGTCGACAATGTTTATTTCATCTCAATAGAGCCTTATCAGATTTTTTTTAATTACAAACTAAATAACCACACATAGTAAAAAATTAATTTTAAATATTAAATAAATATATAATATGATTGAAATAAGGTAAATTAAATCAATTAATATACTTTATTCAAAGCGATGCGAAGGTCACATGAGAGAAAATTATAGTCTCATTCTAATTTAACAAAAAGAAAGAAAATAATTGTTGAAATTAGATAAGTTGTATCATAAAGCTATGTTGCATGATACTATGGAGATTAGTTGACATCCTTGATGATCAGATACAGATAGTAATACTCATAAAATGTGCTAAAATCTTTAAAAATAAAATATTTAAAATCTAAAATTATATATTTAATTGGACATATCATATTAAGATGAGTCCAAAAATATTTTTAATCATGATCAAGACATATATTAAGTAATTTGAAATTACATAAATAAATAAGTAAATGCTATTTAAATATTAAGCAAATATATATTAAGGCAAAAATGATATAAATTAAAACAGTAACATAACTAATAAAAATGATTTAAACATCACATAAGAAGAGATTAGAGTGAATAAGTACTGTAATAAACTTAAAGAAAAAATTTGAAGAAGAGAGAAAAAGTGTTGAAGAAAGTTGCATTCCATGATTATAAGATCATGCATAACATCCACTAAGGTCAAATATGGTAAAATTGAGAAGACTTATAGATAATACTAAAAACCTATCAAATATAATACTTAAAAATATAAAAAAAATTTAAATTAGATAGAGACTGACAGGTCGACCACAATAACATTTGTTTCAGCTTTATGGAACCTCTTTTGGAATTGTTACGAATAACAAAATTATTTAGACATAAATAAAAAAATTATTATTTAAACATTAAGTAAATATATATTTATTCATAAAAAAGAGATAAAAAGAATTTTTGTAATATTGCCAAGAAAATAAATTAAATTGTTATAAGAGAAGAGAATTAGAGTTTCATTGTAATATAAGAAAATAAAAAAAAATTAGAAAAGAGATAAACTATTCAAGAAAGTTCAACTCTATGATACTAAAAAGATTGAGTATAACAACTTTGATAGTGAAGTGAGAAAGCAATTAAAATGTCACATAAATAATGCCAAAAAATAGTAAATAAAATATTTATAAAAAGTAAAGGAATATTTTATTTGATAAAGCTTGTTTAAATGAGACCAACAATTTTTATTTCATCTCGATAAATCCAATTTTGTCATTACTATGAATTAAAAAAATCAAATAAAGGCATATAGTTGTAAATTATTATTTTAATAATAAGAAGATTTATAATACGACTAAAATAAGATAAATTAAAGATATTTAATTTACCACAATAGAGGCAATATGAAGGCCACTTTGGAGAAGAATTACGATTTCATATTAATGTAGTCAAATCAAAGAGAAATATTATAAAAATAAGATAAATTGTGCTAGAAAGCTCAATTCCAAGATACTATAGCGATCAAGTCTAACCTGATTATCGAATTTGTCACAAATTAAAATATCTCATATAGAAGGCAAAATTTAATGAAAATAACATTTTTTGAAAATAAAGGTTACACATCTAATTCAATACATCTTTTCGAAATGAGTCATACAATAGATGAGTAGTCTCGATAAGACCTCATTTTTATTTACTATAATTATGAAAGTAAATAAGCATAAATAACAATAAATTATTTTTTATAAATTAAATAAATATTAAAAATTTAATTGAGATAAATCAAAACAATGTAATATAATGAAATAAAACACATGTAAAGGTCACATGGGATGGAATTTAGAGTTACATTATGACCCAATCAATTAAAAGCAAAACATTTCAAAAAGAAATGACATAAATTATAACATAATGTTGTATTTGGAGTTACTAAGGAGATCGAATGTAACATTTTCAATCATTAACTATGATACAAAAGAAAATATCTTGTAAACCATGTAAAAAAGTTAATAAAAAATAATAAAATGAATATTTTTTTTCAATAAAGTAGTTTGGGATTAGTCCATCTACTTTTTTCTCTTGATCGGTGGTTGGTTTGAGCATCTACAAATTATTGAATTAAATGAACATAAATGATAATATATTATTATCTTAATATTGAGAAAATATATTTTAAAGTTCAAACAAGATAAATTGAGGTAACGTAGAATAATAAATCAAACTATTGTAAAGTTCAAGTGAGAGGAGATTTAGAGAAAAAAATAATATAATCCAATGAAACTGACACATTTGCAAAAAGGAGATAAAGTACATGGCATGTTACATTGTAAGTTTATTATAAGATCATGGAAAATTGTCGAAACTATGAAATGAGATAAGATTAAAATATTTTTTAAAGTATGCTAACTTTGAAAATAAAATATTAAAAAAGTATAAAAATAAATTTTTGATTTGATAAAGCTCATCGAGATGACTATAATGACTTTGTTTTGTCTCCGTTTGTCTTACATTTAATTAATAAGAATATTAGAATTAATCAAACAAAAATAAAAATAAAAACTTTATTTAATATAAAGTAAATTAATATTAAAGGAAAAAAAGTTAAATTGAAACAATATAGTACAACAACTCAAAGCATTATTAGAATAACTAAAGGGGACAATTAGTGTTTCATAGTAATATAAAAAATAAAAGAAAAAGGTATTTAGAAATGAGATAAATTATATGAGAATATTTAATTCTATTATAATAAGGAGATTGTGTATCACATCCTTGATCATCAAATCATGTTCAAATCAAATTTATTGTGTAAAGAGTGCAAAACACAAAAAAATAATATATAAAATTATAAAATGTAATATTTAGTTAGATGGTGCTCTTCATCTCTATCAGACCATGTTTGGAATTATCATGAATTACCAAGTTAAATAAGTAAAAATGATAATAAATAAGTTTTATATGAATTATATATATAATAAGACTTATACGAGTAAAAGTTCAGCAAATTTATATGCCCAAATCAAAAGATATATTGGTTCCATGAGAGAAGAATTTCTCTTTAATAGCAATATAACTATGTCAAATTTAAAGTTTTGGAGAAATGTGACAAACTATATAAGAAAGCCATAATGCAAAAAACTAAGAAGACTAAGTATGACTTCCTCAATCATTAAGTTTGGTATGAATCAAATTTTCTCTTTAATCATCCAAAAAATACAAAAATATATTTAAAAATATAAAGTTGAATATTCAATTGAATATAGCTTGTCAAGATAAGTTCAATGATGTTAATTTCATCTTAATCAGACCTCATTTCAAATTACTAAGAATTGTCAAGTTAAATATGTAAAAAAAAAAATAAATGACTTTTAATCTTAATTAAACAAGTATTAAAGAAAAAAATTAGATAAATTGATTGTATTATAGTAAAATTAATAACATGCAGATGTTACCCAAGTGTAAGTTTAGAGTTACATAGTAATATAGCCAAGTTAAAGCAAAACAATGAGGAATTGAGGTAAATTGTGCTAGAAAGTTACATTAGAAGATATAAAAAGAGGGCAAGTGTAGCATATTTGATCATCAAAGAATGTATAAATTGAAAAATCTTCCACAGAAATAAAAAACTATATAAAGTTAAATAATTAAAACAATTTATAAAAATTAATATTTTCATACATATACCTCATTGAAATGAGTCCAAGGATATTATTCTATCTTGATATATCATTTTTGGAATAATTATAAATTACTAAGGTAAAAAAGCAAGAATAATAAAAATTTATAATTTTTGTAATAAGAAAATATATGTTAACACTAAAATGAGATAACTTGAAAGAACATATTATAGCTAAATCAAAATAACAAAGGTCATGTGAGAGGACCATTAGGGTGCACATATTAATATAAAAATATGAAAGAAGTTTTTTTAAAAATTGAGATGATGTTCATGGAGAGCATGCATTCTAAGAAACTAAAGAGATCAAGTGTAACAACCCCAATCATAAAATAAAGTACAAATTAAAATAGCTTCCAAAGCATGATAAAATCTTAGAAAACAAAAAAAATTAAAAATGAATATCTAAATTGAATAGAGTTCTTCAGGAAGGTTCAACTAACATTTGTTTTATCTCCATTATTGCTTTTATGGAATTACTATGAATTGCCAAATTAAATATACATAATAAAAAAAATAACTATTTTAATATTAATTATATATATATATATATATATATATATATATATATATATATATATATATATATATATATATATATATATATATATATATATATATATATATATATATATATATATATATATATATATATATATATATGTATAAATATATTAAAACAAAGATGCAACATTTTTAAAAATATAATATAAGTAAAAAAATGATGTTTGCCACATTAGAGTAGAGTTTTTCTTTAAAAGTAATATAACCAAATTTATGGAAAAACTATTAACAAACATGGTAGCTTGTACCAAAAATTCATTTTTGAGACAAAAAGGAGATCAAATGTAACTTCCATGATCATCAAATAAAATATGAATCAAAATGTATTATAAAGAGTGTAAAATAAATATAAAACAATATTAAAATATATATAAAAGTAGAATTTAATTGGATGCAGCTCAACTAGTCGAGTTCAATGACATTTGTTTTATCTCATTGAGTCCATGTTTTGAAATACTATGAATAAAAAAATAAATTAGCTTTAATGATTATAAATCATTATTTTCCTATAAATAACATATATATATATATATATATTAATTTGAAATGAGATAATTTATGGCAATTTAATAAACCATGAAAACAATATAAAGGTCATAAAAAGAATGATTAGTATTTCAATGTAATATAACCATATCAAAGTAAAACATTTGAAAAATTGAAATAATTTATTTAGGAAAGCTATATTCCAAAATTCTGAAATGATTAAATATAACTTCTTCCATCATCAAATCTAGTACAATGAAAGTGACTTATAAAACATAATAAAATAAAATAAACTTAAATATTTAAAAATATAAAAAACTATAATTAGTTAGAGTATTTTAAGATGAGTTAAATGACATTTAATTCATCTTGATTAGAAATTCGTTTGAGTTATTTGGAATTACAAATGTAAATAAGCATAAATAATAATAAATTATTATTTTAATTTTTAAGTTATAAATATCAAATTTAATATGTTAAATTTAAACAATGTAATATTACACAATCAATAACATCCAAATTTCACATGAGGTGAGATTTATTAATACATAGTAATATAATATAATCAAACTGAAAACTTTAAAAAACTCAGATTATTTATATGATAAAGTTGCATTGTAGCATACTAAGAAGATTGAGTATAACATCCATAATCATAAAATCAAGTAGAAATCAACATATTTTATAAAGAATGCCAAAACTTTATAGTATGATATATTTAAGAGATATAAAATTTTTTTTTAATTATATAATGTGCATTAAAATTAATCCAATGAGAATTGTTATGCTTTGATCTAACCTCATTTGGAATGACTATAAGTTACCTAAATAAATAAGCATAAAAAATCATAATTTTTTTTAAAATAAATAAATATTGATAATAAAATAACATAAATTTAAGAGATATAACGTAACCAAATCAAAGTGATGTGAATGTCACATGAGAGTAGAATTAGAGTTAATAACAAATACAACAAAATAAAAGGAAAAAAATGAAGAATAAGATAAATAACTAGAGAAAGCTATAATCAATGATTCTAAGAAGATTGATTGTATTATCCTCGATCTTCAAATTAAATATAAATAAAAATAACTTATAAAGAATGTAAAAACATTAAAGAATAAATCTTTAAAAATATAAAAAAAAATATTTTTAACACAGTGCCATTGAGATAAGTATAATTATGATTGTTCATCTCTGTTGTAACGCACCTTGAATTATTATGAATTACACAGTTAATTAAAAAGAATAAAATAATATTTTAATAATAAATAAATTTATTTTAAATAATAAATAAAAAACTTAAAGTAATGTAAAATAACAAGCTAATGTTATGTAAATATCACATGAAAGGAGAATTAGACTTTCATGAAAATATAACGAAATTGAAGAAAAAAATTTCATAAGAGATTAATTGCATGAGATTGTCAAATTTTAACTATTAAAGAGATTAAGTGTAACATATTTAATTTTTAAATTAGGTACAAACAAAATTTTCTTACAAAAATGAAAATATCATAAAAAATTAAATACTTTTAAAAATAAAAAAAATATTTATTGGCTGGATGTCACAAAAATGAGACTATAAGCACTTACTTTGTCATGAGCATGCCTTGTTTGAAACAAATGTGAATCACCAAACAAAAAAAAGTATACATAAAACTAAATTATTAGTTTTATTTTAAGTAGATATACATTAAAATTCTCTTGAACAAAATTAATGAAATATAATACACCTAATTTAATGGCATGTAATCATCACACAAGATAAGAACTAGAATTTCATCATAATATAACAAAATGAAGTAAAACTATTTATAGAAAATGAGATCACTAAAACAAAAATGCTGTGTTAGTAGATACATTGATGATTGGGTGTAACATCCTCATTCAACAAATTATGTAGGAAAAGAAATGCCTCATAAAGCTTGAAAAAACTCATGAAGTTTAAACATTTAGAAAATATAAAATTGAATTTTAAATTGGATAAAACTTGTCAACATGGTCTAGCAAAGTTTATTTTTCCCAAATTAGGTCTCATTTTGAATTACTATAAATTAACAAAGAAAATAAGCATAAATAATTATTGAAGAAAAAATGAGGTAAATAAGAGAAGTATATTATGGCCAAATCAAACAAACATAATGGTCACATAGGACGAAATTTAGACTTACATAGCAGTATAATCAAATCATAACAAAAAGTTTGATTAAAAAATAAATTGTATAGGAAAGTTGCATTCCAAGATGCTATACAGATCAAGTGTAACACCCTCATTCACCACTCAAGTACGAATAAAAATACCTTATAAAGCGTGCTAAAAACCAAATAAAAATATTTTTTAAAATTAAAAAAGAATACTTATTTTCATACAACTCATTGAGACAAGTCAAAAAAAGTTTCTTTTGCCACAACCAAACATTATTTTGAAATACTATGAATTTAAAAATTAAAAAAATATATAATAAATTATTACTATTTTGAAATCAAATAAATAAATATAAAAGTTGAAATGAGATGAATTGAAGCAATGTAATATAATAAATTCAAACATATGTAATGGTTGTTGAAAGGAGATTTAGAGGAACATTGTCATGCAACAAAATCAAACCCAAGGATTTGAAGAAACTAGATACATTAATCGAGAAATTTGGAATCCAAGATACTTGGGAGTCATGTGTAACATACTTGATAATTAAATAAAGTATCTAAATAAAATATTAACCATGCCAAAAAAATAAAAATATTTACATTTATAAAAATGAATTTTTAATTTGATAGAATATATCAGGGGAAATCCAGTTATGTTTTGGTAATCTAAATTGGAAATCATTTTGAATAACTACAAATTTCCCAAAAAAATATGATTAAATAGTAATCAATTATTATTTTCAATACTAAGAAAATAAATTTTATGTTGAAACAAAATCAATTGAAGTTATGTAATACAAAAAAATCAATCAAATGGTCACACGAGAGAAGATTTTTATTTAAAAGTAATTAACCAAAATCAAAGCAATTATTTTGAACAAATAAGGTATGTTGCATGGAAAGTGGCATTCCAAGAGTCTAAAGAAGATGTAGCATTAAATCATCAAATTATATACAAATAGAAATATCATACAAAGAATGTTAACACCATCAAAAATAAAATATTTAAATATTTTAAATTGAATTTTTAGTCAGACAGAGCTAATTGAAGCAATGACAACAACATTTGTATAATTTCCATCACATTCTATTTGGAATTATTATGAATTAAAAAAGTAACTAAACAGAAATAATAATAAATATTTTTTGAATCAATTACATTTTTTTAAAGATCAATAGAGATATATTGTAGGAATATATTATAACTGTATGTGGCGATGTAAAGGTACAAGAGAGTAGAATTATAATTTCATTGTAAAGTAAGGAGATCTAGTGAAACAATAGCAATTGTTAAATCAACTATGAATACAAATGGCTCATAAAAAGTACAAACCATGAAAAGTAAATATTTAATTAAATGAAAATAATTAGGATGTGTCCAACGACATTATTTTCATCTCAAATAAGCAATGTTTGGAATTACTTTGGATTAAAAAATGAAAAAGCATACATTTCAATAAATTATTATTGTAATAATAAGTAAATATATATTAATACAAAAATGATATAAATTAAAGTAATTCAATATACATAATTCAATGCATTGTAAATGCATAGATGTGGAAAATTACAATTTCACAGTAAAACAAAAAATTTAAAAAAATTGTACAAATAAGATGATGTTTTTAAGAAAGTTGTATTCCAATGTAATATGTAGATCGAGTGTAATAATTTTAATTATTAAATTATGTATGAATCAAAATATCTTATAAAGAGTGCCTTAAGCAATTAAAATAAAGTATTTAAGAAATATAAATTAAATATTTAGTTGAATAGGTGTCATTTAGATGGGCCCCCATGATATTTGTTTTGAATTAACCAAATCGCATTATGTATTTTTGTCAATTACCAAAGTAAAAAAGTAAAAAAATATTAAATTATCCTTTGAATATTAACAAAAATATTAAAATTAAAATATTATAAAGAAAATTAACGTAGTATAACCAAGTCAGACACAACTAAATGTCACAGGAGATGAGATTCATAGTTACATTGCAATATAAAAAGTGAGAGAGAGAAATTTGTAGAAAAAAGAAAAATTGTATGACAAAGTTCTCCACCAAGGTATTAAAGAGATCAAGTGTAACATCCTTAATGATGCAATAAAGTATGAGTAAAAATATCTTATAAAATAAGAAAACCATATAATTAAAAATATGAAAAATATATAAAAATTATTAAAATAAATATTTATTTAGATAGAGTACGATGAGATAAAATAAATATTTATTTAGATAGTGAAACAACAGTAATTGTTAAATCAACTATGAATACAAATGGCTCATAAAAAGTACAAACCATGAAAAGTAAATATTTAATTAAATGAAAATAATTAGGCAGTGTCCAACGGCATTATTTTCATCTCAAATAAGCAATGTTTGGAATTACTTTGGATTAAAAAATGAAAAAGCATACATTTCAATAAATTATTATTGTAATAATAAGTAAATATATATTAATACAAAAATGATATAAATTAAAGTAATTCAATATACATAATTCAATGCATTGTAAATGCATAGATGTGGAAAATTACAATTTCACAGTAAAACAAAAAATTTAAAAAAATTGTACAAATAAGATGATGTTTTTAAGAAAGTTGTATTCCAATGTAATATGTAGATCGAGTGTAATAATTTTAATTATTAAATTATGTATGAATCAAAATATCTTATAAAGAGTGCCTTAAGCAATTAAAATAAAGTATTTAAGAAATATAAATTAAATATTTAGTTGAATAGGTGTCATTTAGATGGGCCCCCATGATATTTGTTTTGAATTAACCAAATCGCATTATGTATTTTTGTCAATTACCAAAGTAAAAAAGTAAAAAAATATTAAATTATCCTTTGAATATTAACAAAAATATTAAAATTAAAATATTATAAAGAAAATTAACGTAGTATAACCAAGTCAGACACAACTAAATGTCACAGGAGATGAGATTCATAGTTACATTGCAATATAAAAAGTGAGAGAGAGAAATTTGTAGAAAAAAGAAAAATTGTATGACAAAGTTCTCCACCAAGGTATTAAAGAGATCAAGTGTAACATCCTTAATGATGCAATAAAGTATGAGTAAAAATATCTTATAAAATAAGAAAACCATATAATTAAAAATATGAAAAATATATAAAAATTATTAAAATAAATATTTATTTAGATAGAGTACGATGAGATAAAATAAATATTTATTTAGATAGTGAAACAACAGTAATTGTTAAATCAACTATGAATACAAATGGCTCATAAAAAGTACAAACCATGAAAAGTAAATATTTAATTAAATGAAAATAATTAGGCAGTGTCCAACGACATTATTTTCATCTCAAATAAGCAATGTTTGGAATTACTTTGGATTAAAAAATGAAAAAGCATACATTTCAATAAATTATTATTGTAATAATAAGTAAATATATATTAATACAAAAATGATATAAATTAAAGTAATTCAATATACATAATTCAATGCATTGTAAATGCATAGATGTGGAAAATTACAATTTCACAGTAAAACAAAAAATTTTAAAAAATTGTACAAATAAGATGATGTTTTTAAGAAAGTTGTATTCCAATGTAATATGTAGATCGAGTGTAATAATTTTAATTATTAAATTATGTATGAATCAAAATATCTTATAAAGAGTGCCTTAAGAAATTAAAATAAAGTATTTAAGAAATATAAATTAAATATTTAGTTGAATAGGTGTCATTTAGATGGGCCCCCATGATATTTGTTTTGAATTAACCAAATCGCATTATGTATTTTTGTCAATTACCAAAGTAAAAAAGTAAAAAAATATTAAATTATCCTTTGAATATTAACAAAAATATTAAAATTAAAATATTATAAAGAAAAGTAACGTAGTATAACCAAGTCAGACACAACTAAATGTCACAGGAGATGAGATTCATAGTTACATTGCAATATAAAAAGTGAGAGAGAAATTTGTAGAAAAAAGAAAAATTGTATGACAAAGTTCTCCACCAAGGTATTAAAGAGATCAAGTGTAACATCCTTAATGATGCAATAAAGTATGAGTAAAAATATCTTATAAAATAAGAAAAACATATAATTGAAAATATGAAAAATATATAAAAATTATTAAAATAAATATTTATTTAGATAGAGTACGTTGAGATGAATAAATAAAACTTTTTGGATCTTGTTCAGAACCCATTTTGAGAAACATTAATTAAAAAACCAAATAGGTATAAATAATAATAAAGTATCATCATAATTGCAAGCAAATAGATATAATATAGTTGAAATGAGTTAAACTAAAGTAATGTACAACAACAAATAAAAGTGACTAAAAGGTCACCTTAGAAGAGATGTAAAGTTAACAAGTAATATAACCAAATAAAGTCAAAAAATTTGCGAAAAAGTGATAAATATTATAGGAAATTTGTGATCAAAGATTGCAAGAAGATCTAATGTAGTATCATTGACTATCAGATATGGTTTGAATCAAAATGAATTGTAGAGCATACAAACACCTTTGAAAATAAAATTTTTTAAAATATAAGAAATGAAATTTTAATAGAGTAGTACTCTAAAAGACGACAAAAATGATATTTGTTTCATCTCCATTAAAGCTCGTTTGGAATTTTTAAAAATTACCAAAGTAATTAAACAAAATTAATAATTAATCATTATTTTAATATTATGTTAATATATCTTAAAGCTAAAGTTAAATAAATTGAAATAATGTAATACAACAAAACTATAGTGATGTACATGTTATAAGAGAGAAGATTTAGAGCTTCATAGAAATATAAGAAAATCGAAGCTAACAATTTCAAGAATTGAGCTAAATTGTATTGGAACATTTAATTTCAAGTTCATTTGGGGGTTGAGTGTAACAATGTCAATCATTAAATTATGCACAATATAAAATACCTTGTAAAGAGTGCTAAAATGATCAAAAATAAAAATATTTAAAAATTTAAAAAAGAATTTTTAATTAGATAGTGCCCATGAAGTCTAGTTCATTGACTATTGTTTCGTCTTAATGAGGCCTCATATTTTATTTTTAAGAAATACAAAAATAAATGAGCATAAATAATGATAAGTTATTATTTTATTAATAAGTTAAATAATTACTAAATCTATAAAGATAAAAAATTAAAGCAATATAATGTAAGCAAATCAAGAACATTTGAAGGTAGCACGAGAGATAAAGTTTGTCAAAATATTGCATTCCAATAAACCCAAGAGAATGAGTGTAACATTCATGATTGTCAAATTAAGTAAGAAATTTAATGTCAAATTAAGTAGGAATACCAAAATATCAAGCAAAAACGTTTTTCAATTAGAAAAATTAATATTAAATTAAATTGATAGAGCTTGTTCAAACAATTGTTGTCACTTTATTCGATTTGATCGATCCTTATTTCAAAGTATAGCAAAACCCAAAGTCAAGTGAAATTAAATAAAAATAATAAATCAATTTTTTAATATTTAATATATATATATATATATATATATATATATATATATATATATATATATATATATATATATATATCTGTGTGTGTGTGTATAATTGATAAAATGAGAGAAGTAAAAGCAATATAATATAAAAACCCAAGCAATGTGAAGGCCCTACGAGGTTTATTTAGAGTATCATTATAGTACATGAAAATTTAAGTGAAAACTTGACACAATGACATAAATTGTATGACCAAGTTAGTCTCCAAGATAGTTAGGATATCAAGTGTAAAAAATTCAATAGACAAATCATATATGAATCAAAACAGTTGGTAAAGTTTACAAAAATTCTTGAAAAAGTATTTAAAAAAAATGAAAATGAATAATTTACTTAATAGAGCTCAAGAAGATGAGTCCAAAGTTGCATGTTGGTTCTTGATCAAACCTATTTTAGAAAACTTCACATTACGAAAGTAAATAAAGTTAAATCATAACTAATTATAATTTTAATGTAAAGCAAATTCATATTAAAGGGGAAATGTGATATATGGAAGAAATATAATGTAACATAATCAATGTGATGTAAATGCCATATGATATGACATTTAGTGTTACGTTGCAATATAAAAAATTAAGGTAAAGCATTTGATGAAATGATATAAACTATATGCGAAAGTTATATTCCCTGATACAATGGAGATTGGGTATAATATTCTTTATCAATAAGTCAGATATGAACAAAATGTCTCCTAAAGTATGCCAAACAAAAATAAAAAATATTTTAAAATATTAAATTTAATATTTAATTACATAAAGCTCATCAATAGACTCCAATAATATTTGTTTTGTAAAGGTGAGACCTTGTATAGAATTATAATGAATTAAAAAATTAAAAATAATCTAAACAATATTTTTATAACATTAAATAAACATACATATCAAAGTGAAAATGAGAATATTTAAATCAATGTAATATATTAAAAGAAAACTGACGTGAAGTACTCAAAAGAAGAGAATTAAGGAATTATTGTAACATATCTAAATCAAATTGATACATTTATAGAAATGATATAAATCATACAGAATGTTGCATTCAAAAATAGAAATGAAATCAAGTGTAACATCCTTAATAGTCAAATTTGGTACAAATCAAGATATTTCATAAAGCCTATCAAACCTTTTGAAAATAAAACATTTTAAACTATTAAAATGACTATTTGAGATAGTCTTAATTTTTTTAACAATTGATCATATCTCAATTAGAATAAATTATTGTTTTATTAAAATGAAAACATATTTTAAAATTTAAATAAGATAAATTTAAGTAATCCAATATAACCAAATCAAAACAAAATAATTGATGAAATGAGATAAAATGTCTAGGAAACTTAATTTCCTTGACACCTAGAAGAATAAATATAACATTCCTAGATCATCAAATTAGTATAAATCAAAATTACTTATAAAGTGTGCAAAAATACTAGAAAATAAGATATGAAAAAATATAAAAATGTTTTTGATAGTCACTGATATGACTCTGCCAACTTTTGTTTCTTCTCCATTTGACCTCATTAGAATTATTATGAATTTAAAAGTTGATTAATTATAAATAAAGATAAATTATTTTTTGAACATTAAGAAAAAAATATTAAATATGAAACAAGATTAATAGAAAAAATATACCATAACCAGAACAATGCAATGTAAAGGTCACGTGAGAGGAGAATTATCAATTCATTATAATATATGAAAATTTAATAGAACAATTTTAACATATAATATATATTTTATGAGAAATTAGCATTCCAAGGTACAAAAGATGTCTAGTAGAATTTTCTTGATAAAAAAAGAACATATGTGTTAAATTGTATCATAAAGACTACCAAAATCTTATAAAATAGGTTCAAAAATGTAAAAAAAATTAATTAGATAGAGCTTGTTGACGCAAGTCCACCACCATTTGCCACATCCATTTGAGCATTGTTTAGAATTACTATGAATTACAAAAGAAAATAATTATAAATAATAATAAATTATTTTTTATGTAAATATATATTAAAGCTAAAATGAGTTAAATAGAAGCAACATAATATAACTAAATCAAAGTGAATTAAATGTAAAAAAGATGGGACATTTATAATGTCATAGCAATATAACCAAATCGAAATAATCATTTAATGAAAAGGGAATAAATGTATGAAAAAGTTGAAATTCCAACATACTAAAATGAGAAAGTTTAATATTCTTGACAATCGAATAGGATAGAAATCAAAATATCTTGTAAGTCATTTCAAAACTATTGAATATAAAAAATTTAAAAAAATTAAAATGAATGATTAATTTAATAGAGCTTATTGACACATGTTCAACAACATTTGCTTCAACTGAATAAGTCCTCATTTAGAATTACTTGAAATTACTAAATTTAATTAAATAAATAAAAAATAAAAATATTATTTTAATATTAAGTAAAAATTATTCTTGAAATTAGAAACATTTATGAAAGTAAGACAATAAATTTAAATAATCATGAAGGCCACATAAGAGAAGATTTAGAGTTACAAAGTAATATAAAAAAATTAGAGCAAAAAACTTGAAGAGATGAACTAGATTGGTAGGAATGTTGGATTCAAAGATACTAAGAAAATTGAGTGTAACATCCTCAATCATCAAATCAGGTAGAAAAATATGATTATTACAAAACTTACAATATGAGCTTTTCCTTGGTTTTCACCTCAAAAATACTAGCTTTTCCTGCTTCAACATAACCCAAGATTTTGTGATCTCAAGCCCTACTCAGTTCTTTTACAAGTTCAAACAAAACTCAAGCTTTTACAAATGTTTTTTACACAACTTAAAAGAAAAAGAAAACTATTGTAAGGAGAAGAACTTCTAATAAAACTATTCAATTTCTTACATTATTTTACGAATAGAGCAAGAAATAATGAGCTCAAAATTATGAAGAGAAGAAAGCAAACTACTAAGTGTTAGGATTAGTTGGAAGAGATTGGAATTTCATCTAACACTATGCTGTAGTAAGCTATCAATGGATTATATAAAAGTAGAACATTATGTAATGCTCCTTTTTGATAGCAAACTTTTGTTCATTTTTATTAGTCATTTCATTTCTAATAGCTAGAATTTTGTAGAAAACATTTGATCATATTTGCTAAAAAGTAAAAAAAAGTAATTTTGTAAGCTTGATTCAAATAGCTTGCAAAATTCTTCTTAATAGCTTTTGCATTGACACAATTTACTATGACGGAATTAGCCAGTAGATAGGATCAACTAGACCTTTTCGGATCCAATTGGAGATGATCTTATTCGTTAGATCAACAAATGTAAAAATGAAAGAATTATGTATGGTTGGATCATGGAGGATTAGATTTGGGCTATCTGATCATGTCATATTAGATCTTCATCATATCATTTATTAATTGTGAAGGAGGTAATCATCTCAACCATAGAATTCAAATTGAAGAGCTATGAGCTACTTAATACAAGGAAAGGTTAATTGATAAGGTAGAAAGAAAGCTAGTTGTCCATAAACGTGGATGAGGTTTTGGTCATCCAATAAGTGCATAAAACCATCACTTACAAAAATGCGAATTCTTGGTCATCCAATCAATGATTGGATTATGAGACTTCATGCATGCTTTAGCATAAAGCTGTTTGACTTAGAAAAACATTTAATTCCCACATGACAAGATATTAAAAGTGGTTTTACATTTGTACATATACAATGAAAGTGGAAATGGGGTCTTACTCCTTCATTTGGGCTTTGAATTTTATCTCCTTGGCCACTTGATTCTAACATGTTTAGCATATGTGAGCCTTGCACATTTTTTCGAGTTTTTGCTGGCTCAATCCTTCACTTTCCTTATGTTGTATGGGCCCATGACTACACCTTGACCACGATTGGGCTTGAACATACACAGTTCCTATTTTCTCTTGACTTGATGCTTCCGAAGCCAACGTGAGCTTGAAAAACTTGAGTGCTTTGCAGTTGGGTCCGAATTAGGTGCATGCTTCACGTAACTATATATATATATATATATATGAAAATAGATTTATTTTTACTTAACTTCATTCTTCAAATTTAACTAAAATTAAATTCAAAAAAATGAATAAGTGAGATTTAATAGAGGAAATGATTTGGTAAGTGAAAAATTGAACCATAAATGCATCCAAAAAAATGGAAATGTTGCAATAATTTTGATTATAAAGTTTGCTGTGAGGTTCTTACAAGTAGAAAGATGTGTCGTGTGATTAAAAATCAATAAACTAATATTCTATTTCAAAAAAAAGAAAATATTTTAAAATTTAATGTGCATTTCTTCGATCTTTGAAGCTTACTAAATTGTCCAAGTTTCTTTGAAGGCCAATAATTTACCATCTTCAATACTCCATGTCGCATTCTTCAAAATTAACCTGATACACCGTAAAGAAACCTATTTAAACAAAATGCCAAATAATTATGGCTTGACAATTGCAACACAAAGGTTACCTAGTGCATTTAATAGAGAGATATATGTTATTATTTTTAAACATGTTCTTTTTAAGGCAAGAGATATTAATGTCTTATTAATTGAATTTAAAAAATTAAATTTTTAATTTGGATCTGTGCCTAAGACATAAAAGTATGTCTTTGTTATTAGTAGCATTCTGCAATTGAGAACATTAATGATCTCATGATTTCACAAATAATTTGAGAATTGTTGTGTAATTTTTCTTCCATGGTCCTTTAACCACAAATAATTGAAATTTAGCAAAAAGTTTAAGGATACATGCTTGCTAATTAGGATATCTTGAAATGAAGATGCCAAAAGAACAATCCATGTAGAAGTGAATGCAAAGTTCTCATGAAAATTATGTTATGGAAATATTTAAATCAAAAGTATTAAAGAATATCAGTGCTTTATGTTATTTGGCAAGACTTCATGCCATGTGGTTTGCATTCTTAGAAGTTGCTTTAGAATACTATTACTCCAAAAATACTAAAGGAAATCATGGTTAAGAATGATGTGCTTCAAATTTGAAACATAAAAACTACGATACGATATGGACATTGATTCATAACCTTGATTTCTTGACTAAAAAATTAGTAGAAGATTTTTTGTTCTCAATTGACGTAGTCAAGGCTATGAACATTACGTTAACACTTGAAAATAATAGTCGAGCCCTATGTGTTCTCCTAGCCAAATTTTTTCTTTACTAAGGTATTCACGGGAAGCTTTTGACATTTCTCTATTAAGTGATATGAGAAACACATTTGTGCCCCTTTCTAAATCTAAATGGCTTCTAAGTTGAGCATAGCCCTTTGTTTTTATGCAATTCTTGGAAGGCTAAAGTTTTAATCCATGAAAGATGGCTATGTTTGTTAGTGTCATTATTTGATGGCATGAAGGAATTGGTTTTCACTAAAAGTACTTAAGAATATGGATAAAAGTTGATTATTTGATATTGTTATTATCATATTACTGATTCTTAGTTCAACTTAAAAAAAACTTGATTTCTTTAGTAATCCAGTATGATGGTGAGCTACATATGAAAGGCTTAGTTAATATAAGAAAGTGGGTGTATTGCTAGTTAAGATTTTTTCATAGACCTATGTAAGGTAAGCCTTTCTTTGGGGTACACTAATAAATTGGTTTATATTGAGGATATTATTACTAGAAGGTCCTATGGATAGACATATGTTATTAGTACTTGGTGAGCCTTTTATGGTTGTGAATGATAAGGCCATTAGATATTGAAGGGCTTTCTAAACCCCTTTGATGAATGTTGAAGGGCTTAAGTTATGCCTTAGAAATATGCAAGGCTTCATAAAAGACTTAATTATGTTTGTAATGTTGGCCAAACCCAGAACTTTATTTCATTTTTTGGTTGAAATCATAAGTAGAAAAGATTAGTTTCTTAGACATTTTGCTAAATCTCTAGATGGTTATTTGGACAATGTGTGTCGCCCTTGGGAGGCCTTTAAGAAAGGTGCAATGGCTTATGTTTACCTATGGGATTTGAGAGTTTCTAGGAAACTTATGTGAAGCCATGTTTGGTTGGTGTAGTAAAAACTTTGATATTATGCCTAAGTTTGAAGTTCAAAGATGTGGACCCAAATAAAAACTTAATGGATAGCCTAGAAAAGCAACAGAATAATATGATGCATATTAAATAACATTATATCATATACTAGCTATAGGGTTGATATTTAATTTGATTATGGTATAGGGATTGGAGGGACCCTAATTTGGTGATATACTTTATTTTACCCCAGATTGTTGACCTAATGTTAAAAGAATCCTAGTTAATCAAAAGAGTTTATTTATAGTTGAAAGGAAACCATATGTTACCCAAGTAATTCATTGTACTATATATAACTAATTTATGGCTTGATGAGGCCATAAGTACTTCATTTATTTTTGAGAAAACAATAATAATTCCTAAATATTATTAAATAAAGGGTTGAATGATTCTAATAGGCCATGGAATTTGTCCTAATTAAAGTGAGAATTTTCATAAAATGGACCCCAGATTATGAAACTTAAATAAAAGATATGTATGCAAGCTATTGCTACTCCATTTATAAGGAGGTGACCATTTTGCATGATTTGTTAAACATGAAGAAGGAGAGTTAGGTTCATCATAAGAGGCTTTAAGTTTGCATGAGTGACACTTAGAAATTCAATCCTATAGGGAATTGTTGCACATTTAGTCCCTTAGGGATTAGATGATGTTCTAAGATATATGTCAAGTAGTGCATATAGTTATTGAGGACTCTTACATCCTATAGGGTTAGCCAATGGTATTGATATTACCCATTATGGAGTGCTAGCTCATGTGATGAAGCAAGAGTACAAGGTCTTGTTATGAGTTTATTGAGTATGGAAGGGGAATTGTATTGTTTGTGGAACACCTTGCATCTATTTTTTAACATCAAAATACAACAAGGTCTTTAAGAACATAACATTAGTCATTCCCTTATGTCTAGCAACCAATCCATAACAATAGCAGCCTTCATATAGGTCTTCCTTAAGACACGCACATCACTTGGATCAACATTTAGGGTTTCATCATATGGTCTAACAGCCTAATAAATGTAACTTATGTTCTTACCCATTTAACCATATGAAGCCAAAGGTTTATCCAACATTACAAGAATAATGAACTCCCTGTCAAAGCATTATACATCCCTAATGACTGACCTGACCTTTCCTAACTTCTTCCAAGATTTTTACTAAGAGTTTTACTACCATAAGGTATTATCCATTACATGCACAATGGCTCACCAATTGATATTGATTCAATCAATTTGCAAGACCATCAATTAGCAATTTCTTCAACATAAACTAAATCTACAACTTATCCTAAAGTTAAGCATACCTTACATATGTTTATCTAAATTCATAACAAGCATTTTTTTCCATTTCTAATGCTAACTAGTCCTTAAAAAGTTAAAATTGAACAAGTATTCAGTAATAAAATCTTAACAAAATTTATTATACCAAGTTTATCATAGCCTTAACTCTTCGAAAAAAACCTATACTTCTTTTGAGGACAAAAATAAAGCCATTCCATGCGTTTTGACTAGATAGTGAGGGCAACATTAACCTTAGAAGTTGTATATTTTCACTTAAGAGCTTAAGCTAATGCCTCAGATGCTTTAACCAAATCACACCTCAAGCTTCCCAAGAATATCCTAGATAAGAGGGTATTTGGACAAGAGAATTCCATAGGTTTGGTAAACTTTAGAAGTGTCATCCTAAAGTTCGTTGTCTAAGCTAGGTCTAAATTTGTAAAAGAAAATTTTACCGATTTCTTAGAATGGACTTAGAATTATTAGTGTATGTCATAAATTTGTTATGGTACTCTTGTTGAAAAAATAAATTCACCATCCTTAAATTGAGATATCGTATGACTCATATAGATTACAGCATAAGAAAATTTCGTTGTGAGCAATGAATTTAATTTTCACATAGGATGATGTCTCTATTCTAGCAACTTAGCAAATTAAGGTATGAGCTTGTAAATAAATTTTCAAAAAGTATGAAGTCTTAATAATAATAGGAATTATCTTCATTCATAATTTTTTTATTGTTAAGGATTTTTAAAATATAATTTCAAAATGAACAAGGAATTAACATGTACATGGTTTGGACTATGGCTACCAAGGATTCACTTTAGATAAATCAACAAGCTTACATGTTTGAAATTTAAACAAAATCACTACCATTCATAGGTAATTAATTGTGCTACTAAATAATGCTGGAATTCTCACGTTCATATAAGCACATGATGTGCTTATTGACCTTGACTTTATAATGCTTTTAATAATAAACCAAAATTATCATGCCTTAGGTAAGAAATTTTGAAAAACATGAATCAATGCTTCCATGTTAAAAAAACTCTCTTTTCTTGCATATTCCAAATGTCAACAACTAATTCCTAATGAATATGCTCTTAAGCATAGTTATGCATAGTCATGTTTCATTTGAGTGATAAATGTTTACAAAAAATGAGATTCTAAATTAAACGTTTTAATTTACATGTACACTAATAAAGAATCTCTAGTTTAGCATGCAAATAATAATGTTATTCTATCCTACATTCCTAGGTATGATTATATCATAGAATATACTTTGTTTATTAATAATTTGCAACGAGATTAATAAAGAGGAGTTGAATACATGCTCAAGTAAAATCCTCCAAGTCATAGGTCACAAAAAGTGGTTTACTTAGTAGGAATATCTTGAAAAGTCATAGCATACCTTTTTGAGTTAGTGGAACTTAATAGACGTGATGGATAATCCCATATACTTCCAAAACATCAAAGTTCAAAAATTTGAATTTATCAAATAAGCACAAAATTTAACAAAATATATAATTGGACATGTCCTAATTAAATTTCTTTAGCATTCTTAAATCAAGAAACTTGACGAAGTGTCTAACATATGTTAATACATTATTGATTACAATTATTCACATACAACTTTATAAAATTACTAATTTTTTTCAATTAGAAATTATCTACATTTTGCATCTATAATCCTAAGGTTCAACCTACCTTGTTATCTAGGTAAAGGACTTCTCTTAGGTTAAACCTTTTCTCTTTCAAGTCTTGGGATCATTCTTCGTCTTCTTGGTCATGGATAGATCTTGTTTGTCCTAGCTTCTCTTGATTGGTCTCCTTGCTCCCATATATGACTAGAAATTCTTAAAACTTAATAAAGAAACATATTAACTCTTAAATACTCTTAATTGAACACTGTTAAATCTATGGATTTACTAAAAAAATTGGTGAGGGTCTTCTAGCCTAGTGAAGCCAAGCATCTTGTATATAAATAATTGCAAATCCATAATCTATCTCAATAAGATCCAAAGTCTTGATTAGACTATACTAATTAGATTGTCTAAAATCACAATTTAATCACTGCAATCAAAGTTGTTTCCAACAATTTGAAATTAGACACCTTGACACTGAAGGTTGTGATCAAAAGTAACTCATCACATGACTCACTTTATTCAACATCTTTATATCACACTAATACCATATCTATATCATAATATATGTTGATCCAAATCACCTTTGACTGCTTAAAACTTTTTTTAAATATAAAAGTATGATCAACTATGTTTACATGTATGATAAAATATAAGTACATATTTCTCATCTCATATTTAGAAGATCCTTTGGTGTGATAGAATTTTGAACTGGTTATGCTTATATAATATTACTAATTATACTATACAACCATTG
The DNA here is from genome assembly GCA_023846275.1 of Vanilla planifolia. Taxonomy (NCBI): domain Eukaryota; kingdom Viridiplantae; phylum Streptophyta; class Magnoliopsida; order Asparagales; family Orchidaceae; genus Vanilla; species Vanilla planifolia. The sequence continues at coordinate 40,622 of JAIUJO010003754.1, read as the reverse complement.
CTCACATAGCACCCAAGTTATCAAACATAGATCATTTTCCTTCCCCTAATTGCATGCATATACAACCCAAAATCTCATTCCTATATGATCATAGTATTAACTTAAATTGACCATTGAATTCCATATTAATGCCCTTATATTTTTGTTTGATTAACACAACGCAATAATTAAATTATCTTGTACGCATTCACAATTTCCATTATCTCATAGTACCTCTTATTGAATGATGTGTTGTAGTTCTGTTAAGCAATGGTAATTATTTACCTTGGTTGCATCAAATTCTTTTGATGTTAATGATCATCACATCATGAAATAACACAATAGTGATGTCACACAAACACAAACTAAATCTACTTCACCCTTGTATGCTTATTACTTTTGTTAACAAGCCATATAGCACAATTAACCAATATTTTATGGCAAAATGTTACAATCAGGTGCATTTTCAAGTTTCCTAACCATCTTACCATATGATTCTCATGAGAAAGCACAAAAACTAATAACTTAACATAGTTAATCGAAATGGTAAAAAACATTAACTAGGAAAATGAAAGAAATATCATATATTAGTTCTCCAAAGAAGAATTCTAGAATGTCTCTTATTAGGACCACCATGATTTAAGGTGAAAGAGTTGAGTGGTTTTGTTGGAATGTCTCTTATTAGGTCCACCATATTTTAAGGTAAAAGAGTTGTGTGGTTTTGATGTAGGATGATTTGCTAAAACTTATTTTAGCTCAAAAAAATTAAATACTTGGTTCAAGTAATATATCAATATAAGAGCATACCTATACTATTTTTAATTTAGAATTGAAAATCCTAAGACCATTGGGTATGTAAATGCTTTTTCGGGAAACCAAAGACTTGCATTGTTTTTTAAGGTAAGGGATCACAACTTAAAGATAACACTATTCTATTAATTGACACTCCATGTAGTCATGATGATTGCGAAGTAGTGAGGTACACCCATAAGCAAATTTTTTACATGGCCAAACAAAAAAATCAGATGATCACATGCAAAAATGACAAAGTTGGGCAAGACATTTAATTTTTTAAAAGTTAAAAAAAGTGGTTAAGAACTTCCCTAGTGACTTAATGCTCTTTGTGGATATTGGATAAATGGGATGAGCCTCTCTCTTGCATTCCTAAGAAAACACTTAAATCACATCGCATATTAATCATTCGTGATATTCACATACCAAACAAATTTTATCATAGCACTTCATTACTTCATTCATAACTACAAGTTTTATAGCATCGTCAGTATTCTCTATTTTTGTTATATTATTATAAACATTTAAATCACCTTTTGTGTGACCTTTACATGCCTTTGAATTGGTCAGATTATATTTCTTAAATTTATCCTATTTTAGCTTTAATATATATCCACTTAACATTAAAATAAAAATCTATAATTATTTAAGCTTATTTTTTTTTTTGTAATTTAGGATAAATCCAAATGCTACCTAATCAAGAACAAACAAAGATTGTTGCACTTGTCTCGATGAAATCTATCAAATTAAACTCATTTTTCTATTTGCAATATTTTTTTTTGAGGTGTTTTAGTAGTCTTTACAAGATCTTGGATTCATACATTATTTGACGATTGAAGATGTTACACTTGACCTCATTAGTATCTTGGGATATAACCTTCCCAATATAATATATCTCATTTTTAAAAATGGTTTTTATTTATTTTGTTAAAATAAAAAGTAACTATAAGTTTATTATCGTGTGGCCTTTGCATTGCTTTGAATTCGTTATAGTACACTGCTTTAATTTACCTCATTTTAAATTTACTATATATTTACTTAATATTAAATAATAATTTATTATTATTTACTTTGTAGTTCATATTAACTCTAAATGAGGTCTGATCAAGATAAAACTAAATGTTGTTGGATCCATCTCAATTAGCTCCATATGTTTAAATATTCATATTTAATATTTTTAAAAGTTTTATTTTTGCTAATTTTAGCTTGTTTTATAAGAAATTTGATTTGTACCTGATTTCACAAAAGAGGATGTCAAACTTTTTCCCTTAGTATCTTGGAATGTAGATTTCTCATGTAATTTGTCTAATTTAATTCAAATGTTTTGCTAACATTTAGCTATATTACAATGTAACTCCAAATCTCACTTCAAATATCATTTACATCACTTTGATTTGAAAATATTGCATTTCTTATTTCATTTGAACTTTTTTACATATTTAATTAATATATAAAAAACTTATTATTAATCTTTTCAATTTACTTTCGCAATTCATAGAATTTCAATCTTAATATATGTTTAGTTGATAATAAAATAACAATTAATTGCTCATTATTCTTATTTACTTTCAAAATTTGTACTAATTTCAAATGATCTCTGATCAAGATAAAATGAATATTGTTAGACTTGTGTCGACAAGCTTTATCTAACTAATATTCACTTTTATAACATAAAATATTGTTTTCAAGGGTTTTAACCTATTTTATGAGTCATTTTAATTCATTCAAGATTTTATGATGAAGGATTTTTCTCAATGTTCTAAGTACGTTGTAATGTAGTTTTTTTCAAATAGTTTAACTCATTTTTTCAATTTTTTTTGAATTGGTCATTTCATGTTCTTTCAATTTATCTCATTTGTGCTTTATTATATATTTAATGAAAATTTAAACAATAATTTATTCTTATTTCTTAATTTATTTAGTAATTTGTTGTTACTCCAAATGAAGTAACATCATGGTGAAATAAATGTCATTGAACTTGAATGAATGAGCTCTATATAATTAAATATTTCTTTTATATTTTTTTTTGAAACTTTTTGTGAGTCATTTTTATTCAAGCATAATCTAATAATAAAAATAATACAATATATTTTTGTGTCATGGGATATAGCTTTATTATGCAATTTATCTTATTTTTTCAAATTTTTTGCTTTTATTTAATTATATTACTATGGCACTGTAAATGTCCTCTCATGTGACATTTACATGAATTTGATTTAGTAACATCATATTTCTTCGATTTTTCTTTTTTTATTATAAAATAAATTTACTAAATATGAAAATAAGAATTTATTATTATTTATGCTAATTTAGTTCAATAATTCATAGTGAGTCAAGACAATGTTTGATTGAGATAAAACAAAAACTCGTTGGACATTGATTGTGTTATATGCGTTGTTTTGATTTATCTAACTTTAGCTCTAATATATAATTACTTAATATTAATTAAATGATTTTTTATTATTTTTGAATATTTATCTTAATAGTTCATGATATTTCAAAACATTGCCATAGTTAAATCAAATAAATGTCACTGAATTAACCTTGATAAACTTAATCGACTTAATTATTCATTTTTTAAAGTAGTTTAGTTTTCTATTGTTTTGGCATACTTTTTAACAAATTTGATTTGTACTTGATTAGATCATAAAAGATGTTACTCTTGACCCACTTATATCTTGGAATATTATTTTTTCATACAATTTATCTCATTTTTCAAATATTAATTTTTTTTCATTACATCATTATGCAACCATAAATATCCCTCATTTAAACTTTACATGTCCATGATTTGATTATTTTATGGTACTTGAAAGATTGCATTTCAGTTTTAATATATATTGACTTAACATTAATGTAATAATTTATTAAATTTTATTATTATTTATTTGTTATATTTTATGTAATTGCAAATGAGATTTGATTGAGATGAAATAAACGATATTGTCTTATCTTAACAAGCCTTATATAACTATATAATTAATTATATACCTATAAATGTCTTATTTTGTATGATTTTGACACATTTTGTGAGAGATTTTGATTCTTACTTGATATAATGATGAAGGATGTGAAACACATTCTCATTAGCATCTTGGTATGCAGCTATATCACACAACTTAACTAATTTTTCTTAAAGTTTTTTATTTTTTTAGTTATATTGTATTACTATATTTTATCTAACTTAAAATTTAGTATATAATTACTTAAAATTAAAATAATATTTCATTACAATTTATGCCTATCTACTTTGGTAAATCAGAATAATTCTAACTGAAATCCAACCAAGATGAAGGAAATATCATTGAACTTTACATGATAATCATCCACAAATTAAATATATAGTTTTATATTTTTAATTATTTTTTATAGTTTTGAAATGCTTTATAAGACATTATGTTTTGCATTTGATTGGATAGTCTAAGTTGTCACTCTCTAACTCAATAGTTTCTTCGAATGTAATTTTTTCAGATAAATTATATCATTTCTACATATATTTTGCTTTTATTTTCGTATATATTACTATAACTTTAGTTCTTCTCTCATGTGACCTCTACATTACTTTATTTTTGTTATATTATGTTACTTTAATTTAGTTAATTTTTTTTACTTTTTAAGCTCCAATTCTTTTATGATTTAGAATTTATATAGTATTAATATTGTAGTGTTACATTGATCCAATATATCTTATTATACTTTTTAAATATATTTAATTAACATTAAATAATAATTACTTATTATTTAATCTTATTTAGGTTTGTAATTCATTATAATTCAAAGTGTTGTGTGATGGAGGTGAAGCAAAGACTATTGGACCATTCTGATGAGTTTTGTCACATTAAATATTTTATTTTATAGCTTTAAATAATTTCTTTTTCTAGAATTTTGACATGCTTCAAGAGATATTTTAATTCATACCTGATTTGATGAACAAGGATGTTCCACTTGATCACTTAATATCTTAAAAAGCTATTTTGGCACAAATTATCTCATTTTTATAAATATTTTGCTTTTATTTGATTATATTACTATGAATATATAAATATCCTCTCATTTGACTTTTTCATCTCTTTTATTTAGTTAATTTGCATTACTTTGATTTATCTTATTTTAGTTTAACTAAGATTCACCAAATACTAAAAATAATTAAATATTATTATTTATGCTTCTTTACTTTTAATTCATAATAATTCAAAATAAGATTGTCGTGATATAAACAAATGTCATTGTACTCATCTTAATGAGCTTTATTAAAAAATATTCAATTCTATATATTTAAATATTTGATAATTCTTATTTAACTTGATTTATTAGTCTTTTCAATTTGAATTGAAATTGATGATTGATAGTGTTACACTTTATTTTATTCTTATTTTGGAATATATACTTCAAATAAAATTTATCTCATTTTTTTAAAATTTTTTCTTTTACCTTGATATATTATTATATAGCTTTTATTCTCACCTCATGTGACATTCAGTACACTTTGTTTTTATTATATTATATTGCTTCAATATATCTCATTTCATATTTTGAATATATTTTCATAATAGTAGATTATAATTTTTTCCTATTTATTCTTATTTATTTCAAAAATTTGTAGTAATTCCAATTGAGGTCCAATGTACTAAAAATCATTATTTCTCTTGTCTCCATGAGCCCTATTAAAATAAATATTCAATTTTATTTTTTAAAATACTTTCTTTCTTTAGGGGTTTAACACACATTAATAGATATTTGTATTCATACTTGATTTAATGATTGAAGATGTTACACCTTATCAACATAATATCTTAGGACAAAATATTTTCATATAATTTATCTTATTTCTTTAAATAATGAACTTTTATTTTTTTTCGTATTACTATGTAATGCTGAATTTCTTCTAAAGTGACCTCATCACTTTGATTTAGTTATCCTAAATTTCTTAAATTTATGTTGTTTTAGATTTAATTTAGATTTACATAAAATAACAAGAATAACTTATTATTATTTATTGTTATTATCTTTGTTAAATTAAAATACTTTTGAGTCAGGTGATAAGAATATGAAACAAACATCATTGGATATGTCTTAATGGGCTTTATCTAATTGAATGTTCATTTTAATATTTGTAAAAAATTATTCTTCTATTTTTTAACTTGCTTCACATGTCATTTCACTCATACCTGATTTAACTCTTGAGGATGTTACGCTCAATCTCCATAGAATCCTTGAATTCAACTTTCTCATATAAAAAGATAATTATTATTCATACTTATTAATTTTTGTAATTACTAAAAGCTCAAAATGAGGTTTAATCAAGATGCAACACACATCATTGGACTCATCTCAATGACTCCTATAAAATTAAATATTCATTTTTTACTTTTAAATATTCTATTTTTTTTAAGGTTTTAACATGCTTTATAAGATGCTTTGCTTTATATTTGATTTGTTGGTTGAGAGTGTTACACTCGATCTCTATGAAATCTTGGGACATTTATTTCTTCCAAATAATTTAGAAATTTTTTTCAAATAATTTTTCTTTGATTTTGTTATATTACTATATAACTCTAATTCTTCTTTTATGTGGAATTTATATTAGTTATATTTGGTTATATTACATTACTTAAGAGAAATTAAAGTATTATAATATAATAAGTTAATGAAATGTAAAGGTCATTGAAGGGAAGAATTAAATCTCTACGATAAAATAGCAAAATCACAATGAACTACTTATAAGAAATGAAAAAAAGTTTATGGAAAAGTTGTACTATAAGATATAAATGACATTGAGTGTAACATCATTGATTGTTGATAAATTACTAATCTAAATATCTATTAAAGTGTGCCAAAAGCTAAAAAAGTGAAGTTTTTTAAAATATAAAATGAGCTTTATATTAAGCAGAAGTTATCAACATGAGTCTAACAAGATTTCCTATGTTTCCATCCATTTTTATTTTTAATTGCTATTAATTAATAAACCAAGAAACATAAAAAAATAAAGAATTATTATTTTAATATTAAGTAAATATATATTAAATCTAAAATAAGATAAATTGAAGAAATAAAATACAACAAAATTAAAGCAATCTAAATATCATACCATAAATGTTTTATAGGTATATTAGAATATAGCCAAATTGAAGCAAAAAATCGAAGAACTTTAAGTATCAAAGAAAGTTGCATTTTAAGACACTGAGGAGGATGAGTGTAATGTCCTAAATCTTAAAAATGGTATGAATTAAAATATCTCATAAAACTTACAAAAGTCTTACAAAATAAAATATTTAAAACATAAAACTAAATATTTACTTTGATAAAACTCAGAATGGTGATTCTAATGACATTTTGTTCACCTTGATCAGAGTTCACTTGGAATTACTATAAATTAGAAAATTAAATAAAAATAAGTAATTAAATTTTCTATTTTAATGTTAAGTAGATATCTATTAAAGCTAAAAAGATAAATTAAAGCAATACAACATATCTAAAGCAAAGAAATGTAAGATTCGCACTAGAGAGGAATTTTATTTTTATAGTAATGAAACAAAAACTAAATGAAAGATTTGAAAAAATCTTATAAAATGTATGATAAAGATACATTGTATGATATTTAGCTGTTTGAGTGTAACATTCTCAATTGTTAATCAAGTATGACACAAAAGGGTTTTTAAAGTGTGGAAAAATATTAGAAAATAAAAGGATTTAAAATATAAAAAATGTTACCAAATTAAATAGAGTTCATCAAGATGTGTCATATAAATTGTATTTCATATGAATTGAACCTCGATTGGATTTGCAGCTAATTATAAAATTAAGTGAAATAAATCATTATTAATTATTATTTTAATATTAAGCAAATATTTATTACAGATAAAATGATATAAATTAAGGCAATGAAATATAACAAAATAAATGCATTATAAAGGTTAGACAATACGTGATTTAATGTTTCTTATTAATATAAATAAAAAAAGTAAAAATTTTCAAGAAATGAAAAAAATTGTATGACAAATTTACATTCTAAGACACCATGAAAAAAATTGTATGACAAATACGTATGTGCAAATCCCATCATAAGAGGGTCAATTACAGACTTTAAAAACTTTTTGTAGATTTTTAGAGTATTTAATTTTTAAAAATTCTTTATAAAAATAATTTCATATTTTTTGAAAATATTGGTTAATTATTAATTTTTATGAATAAGAAAAAATATTAAATTACAAATGAAATAAAAAACTTTTAAGTGATTTAGTTCAAATTTGATTCTACTTCAAACCCAACAAAAGGTCAAGAAAACTTCATTATTAAAGGAATTACAATTTAGGTTTTTCTTCAATATTGACTTCTAGCCTACCAGATATGTTTCCTTATAGTTCATCTTTGACCTACTTTGGGTTTTTCTTTATGATTCAACACTAACCTACTTAATCATTTTAATTATGATTCACTATGGACCTTCTAGCTTTTACAAGTTCATCTATAAACCAGGCCCTTGCAAGCTCAACCCCAACTTGACTTTCTTTGGCTTAAAACTTAACTAAGGTTTTGACATTAGATTACGACTCGATTGTTCGATTAATCAATAGCAAATATGAGAATGATCTCAACCATAATTTGAAAATTTATAATTTAGAGCTACACAATTAAAGGACAAATGTAAGAAATCTTGCTATCTAATGAATTACTATAAGATGATGTCTGTTTGATTTGAGCCTTGAAGAAAATCTTACTGGTGAGCTAAACCTTACTTATCTAATGAATAATCAAATGAAAGAAATTCATGCAAAGCTTGTAGCACAATAATATAAGAGTTATTTACCCTTTATATAAGTTTCTACTTACCTTTATTTCAAGCTGAAATTGTGGCTAGCTCCCTCCTTATATGCTCAAAATTTTATCACTTGGGACACTCATATGCATAGAAGTTCAAGATGATTATGGGTCTTTTGCAACCTATTATATACTTGATTCAATTTGTACCCAACTCGATCCCTCCTCTATCTTGCGTCAACCATGTTTCAAGATTGCACCTGGCAAAGATTGGGCTTGGCCAAACTTTGTAGTTGTTGATCTCATGTCTAAAGGTTTTAGAGTGGCCACTAATGCTTGGCAATAGTTTATGAAAATGCAAACAATAACAAAAGACAAAAAGAAATTAATGAGAATCATTCCTCATTAATGGCAATAGAATGTTTAACAAGAGTGTCTTATTGATCAAACTCTTTCATAACAATATGGCAATGCAACCTTCTATGCTTCTGATTCTCCTTTCCCATAACTCTTTTCTTCCAAAATCACTCTAGTTCACTAATTTCTTTAAATTTGTCTCACCCAATCTCATTTGTATGGCCACAAATTAATAAGCAAGGAGAACCATTCGCACAAGCCAAGTATGCCATTATTATTGAATTCTTCAATGTGGGACTAGATAAGTGCATGTAGTGATGGGGAGTGTTAGAAGACAAAACCCTATTTTTAGACACTCTCTACATATGTTCCACACAATATTATTTCATCTTTCTTAGACTTACTTTTTGTCTCTTTCTTTAACTATATCTATCTGTCTCCATCATATTCTTTATCATAATCTCTATCATCTTTGCTTAACAATTCTCACTCAAAAATTCATGTTCTTCTCTCACTTTCACTTCATCACTCATTCAATCTCTTCTAAGTATCTCTTACTTGCTATACTTTCTTATTTTGTGCGCTCTTTTTTAATGTTTCACTCTTTCACTCTCCTCTCAAGCTCACTCTCATTCACTCTATCTCTCATGCGTATATCCCACCCTACTCTTTGTGTCGTTCATCTCGTCTTCCTCTTCTCATTCTTTAGGTGTATCACTTTCTCACAATTTATTTCACATTTTCCAACATTTTCTTTCTCCCTTTATCTTTCCTCCCTCACCACAAATTCTCATTTATTTGTCCCTTTATTCCCTATTTAACCTCAGATGTAACCTATTTCCAATGTTCTCATTCTTCCTCTTCTTAATTTTATTTTCATAACAAATTCTTTAGCATGCCTTTTTTAGATTTAATCCTCATTTTTTATTAAAAAATTAAAAAATTAAAAAATAATTTGAAAATAAAACATTTGTATTTGTTATTCTTATAATGTTCATATAATAAATGTTTTATTATTTAATAATTAATTAATTAATTATTTTAATGTCCATCATAATTCTTTCCATTTAATTGCTATTAGTTAACAATAGTCATACACTTCTTATTATTTTTCTTATTGTTTCTCATTTTGTATTTTATCATTTTCTTTACCTTCGCACCCCATCACCTTTCTCTTATTCCAATGATAAACCTACACATAGAAGCATCTCTAAGCCACTAAACTGAGCCTTTCTAACACAATCACACTTCTCTCATTGTTATGGAAATGGCAATGGTTTATGACAGCCAAACCAATAGCAAAAGGATAACAACAAAGTGATGAGAATCTTTCCTTTCTAATGACATTGGAATGTTTAACAATAGCATCTTATTAACAAAATTCCCTCCTTAAAAATGGTAATGGAAACTTCCAATATCTTGGTTCTCCTTCTCTATAATCGCATATTGCCCAAATCAGTATAGTTCAATAATTATGTAAACTTGTTGCACCAATTTACATTTCAATTGCTACATATTTATAAGTTGGGAGAAATATGTGATTAAGTTCAAGTGGGGCATTATTATAGCAATCTCCTACATGAGACTTGATAAGTGCACATACTCATAACGAAGGTTAGAAATAAAAACCTTATTTCTGATTCTCTTTACATTTGTTCCACTCTCTATAATACTTTATATCTCCCTCACCCCTACTTTTTGTTGCTTTCTTAAACTATATCCATCTCTCTTTATCACATTTTTTATCATAATTATGACCATTTTGTTCTAAGTATTCTTACTCAATATTCATCTTCTTCTCTCTCTTTCACTTCATCGCACTCTCAAAATCTTCTATCACTCTTTTCTTTTCCACTATAACTTATTTTGCATGCTCTTCTTTTTGTATCTTTCTTTCTCCATCCTCTTATGCTCCCTCTCATTCACTCTATCTCCCTTATATATATCCCCCTCACTCTTTATATCTTTCATCTTTGTCTTCTTGTCTCATTCTTTAGATCTAAAACATTAATACAATTTATTACTAATTGTCTGACTTTCTCTTCTCCCTTTGTATTCCTTGTCTCTCCTTCATATTATCTCATTTATTTGTCCCATTATCTTCTAATTTACATTCTTGTATAATTATTTTTGATGTACTTATTCTACTCCATCCTTTCTTAACCATAAGTTCATAATTAATGCATGATTTCAAAAATTAAACCTAATTTTTTATTAACTAATTTTAAAAAAATGAAAAATAAAATATTTCTATAACTTAGTTTTATAATTCCCTTATAATAAAAATTCAAATTGCTTAATAATTAATAAATTTTTATTTTAATTTTCTTATTTACTCTTTGCATTTAATTCTAATTAATTAACAATTCTCAAATCCATCATCTAAATTTTTTTTCTTATTACTCATCTAACATTTTCATAGATTCCTACTCCTCTCACTCTTAATATTCCAAACATTTGTTTTCTTCATTTTATTATCATTGTTATTTTCTTACTCTACTCTTATTCCACTTCTTTTATTCATTTTAACTAAGTTTCATTTTGTTCTTCCCTTCTTCTAATCTGTCTTCAATTTTTTTTCCTTCTTTTCTTCATATTCATTTTGTGAAATCTTGGTACTTTTTGTTTCAAGTGTTTTGTCACTTTATTCTTTTTAATAACAATAAAAATAATAAATATAAGAAGAAATACATTTATTATTCTTTTCATCAAAGTTATAAATATGTTATTTTAAATATTACTATAATTTAATAATTAGAAACATTAATTACTAAAATATTATTCTTTCGTAGTAAGTCCTAACCATGGAAATAAACAAATAAATGACATTTCTATAAAAGAGAAATTTATTTTAATAATTACATCATACTCTTGTGATATTATTAATAAACATATTATCTTTTAGGTCTAGATCTCGAAAGGGTGTATTTGCATGATGTTGAAAGGTATGCTAAAACTTATTTATCACATAGATTGTTGAGAGAGGGTTAGCTTTTAGTAATATATCCATAAAGAGCCTATCTATAGGTGTTATAAGTTTAAAATAAAAAACTCATATGATCATTGGGTTGGAAAGAACTTTCCAAAAAGAACAGGAATTGTACTAAATTTTCACTTAAGGAATGTTAACATAAAATAAAAGTGGTTTAAACAATACACACCAAATCTTTAAAATTGGTGGTGAAATGGCATGGTACACACTTAAGTGGTATTCATAAAAAGCCGAGGAAGTCACAGTCACATACACAAACAAGAAAATTGGATGCGACGATTAAGTTTCCCAAAAGTTGAAATAAAGTGAAGAACTTTTTTGGTGAGTTACTGATATTTGGAATGTTTCATAGAGGGTCAAGATCTTCCCTATTAAGTCTCCCATATTCTTCTCCATGGCTACTCTAGAATCATATTATTAGATTATTTTCACACAACAAGGTGGAATAAAAAATGCTTAGTGGTAACACATAGTTATTATTAAAAAGTTTATCTCAAATAATATGGTGATCATGTCTATTTATAAAGACTGCAAGAGTGCAATAATAATTTTTTTGGCTTAAGAAATCTAAAAGATATATTTTTTATTTTCAAAAAAATTTAGAATTTAAAAAATGATCATAATTTACAGAGGAAATAATGTGAAGTTTACCAATAAAAACTAAAAACATGACTTAAAAGTTACAAATGTAATTAATGTAAGTAGTATTCAAGAAGGCTATATGCTTTTGAAGTGGTGGTAATAATAAGTGGTAAGGCAACAAGTGGTGTGGTTGTTGTGGCTCTCACAGATTGGTGTGTGATGCTTTCGGTCCAATTTTGATGGGTGGTGTGATTGGCGAGGAGTGGGTGGAGATGCACATGATGCTTCACTACTAATTTTTAGGTCAATGTAGATTAGAGATAATTAACATTTGCTTTTGAGTCGATGCATTTATGGACTAAGTCTACGCAGGTTGAGAAGATTATCGAGGATGTAGTCAATGTGGGTCACACAAACAATGTCTTCTTCTTTAATAGTAGGGTAAACTATGGGAGACAATGACAAAAGGCATCTAAATAAATTTTAAGCCATTGATGGTGGAATGTTTAACATCATTTTACATAAACAAAATTATGTTTAACTGAAGGGATGACCGATGCTTACTATAAAGCTAAAAATATTTGAAGCACTGTCAAGTGATATTCAAATGGCCTAAACTAAAGTCAACATGCAAATAACTTTACCCCAAAAAATGAAATGCTTGAAATTTATAATTAATATTCAATTATAAAGAAAGGCACTTTAATTAAATTGCCAAGGCTCAATAATTTTTTTTGCCAACTTTGTCAAGATTTAATGTTATGTCAAAAATATTATCTATGCATACATATGGTGAAATACATCAATTTTTTCTTTGCAATATTCCTTGATTTTTTTAGATATCTCCATTAATCATGATGCCTAATTTTTAACTTAAACATCATGGAATTGTGAAGAGTTACACTGGCAAGCATGAGTTCTTAATGAAGAACTTTCTAAAAGTCAATTTTTTTGTTATTATACCTTCACATAGAGCATGAACATTATGGCAACACCTAGTAACTTAGCCAAACCCTAATGGTATCAATTAGCTAGATATTTCTTTTCCATGGGTATAATTGGGATGGTCATAACATGACTTGATTATGTGATGTGAGGTTCTCTAGAATTTATGTTGAATTAGATTATTTCTATGGTGAGTTATCACACTTGGTTTTTGATGCGAAGCTTGGAAGTTCTCACTTTAAGCCAAAAAAGGCTTGCTTAATTTAAGTCCTAGTTAGGCTAATAATAACAATTTAGATTTGGATGAAAGTGCTTATGGTTGAGGATAGTTTTTTATTTGTAATTATTGTCATGGTCATATGATTAATCCAATAATTAGCTTTAGATTGGATGGAGACTATTGGGTCGACCACTAGAAAGTGATGCTTTAAATTTGCAAAGTTGGAGTAGCCTAAAGAAATGAGTTATTATAAATTTAGATGAAACCTTATGTTATTGTAAATTAGACCTTTAAAAATTAAATGAAATCTTAGCATGCCTTAAATAAGACCATTGAGGCTTAGATGAAACCATAGTGTAGACTAGAGAAGACTTTATGTGTTAGATGAAATCTAAAGGTATGCTATATAATAAATATAAGATTTAGATGAAACCTTATAGTATCTTGGATAAGAAATTTGGGGGTTTAGGTGATGCTATAAGTACCTTAGATGTCAATATTATGGTTTAAAAGGAATCCTAGATTGAATAGATAATTAAAAGGAAGTAATAATGAAATAAAAGCATAAGCACATGGGGATTCTTTAAGTATTCTTTCTCTAAGGCATTAGATAAGATAGACTCTTCATCAAACCATATGTAATTATTATGTAACAAAGAGAGTCTTGTTTTTGACATCAAATTAAAATTAGGCTAGACATTCTAATGATATTGTCTTAATCTCAAGCATGAAATGGAGTTTTAGTTAAGACAATTAATCAACATTTCTAATCTCTTAGGAGAAGAGTTGACTTCCTTAATAGTAGCTGTATAATTGATATGGCTTAGGTTTGCAAATAGGAATTAAAGTTAGTAATGGAAGTCATGTAAACCATGGTTTAAAAAATTAGTTATGATAATATTAATCTGCCTGTTGGTTAAAGCTAAGATTTAGTTTTTAGTTAAAGCTAAAGTTGTAGCCCAGTTTGGCTAGAAAGTTTATATATGACCATAGGCATGGCTAACAGAAAGATTCTTTATATGTGTTACATCTTAGCATGGTAGCATGCCTTTGATGGTTTAAGACTGTCCTTAAAATGTTTATATGACAAATAGATCACCATATATTGTTGATTAGGGTTTAGGATAACCCTACATTTACTCATATAGTTGGTAGAAGTGGGTAGATTAAGAACATGATGTCTAACTAGATGATCATACTTTAGATAAGATTTATGGATGGAACATTGCTTAGTTTTGGACCCTTAAGCTATTGATGTATAAAGTTTTGCAAAGAGTGTCAGATTAGTGATCAATGACTAATAGGTAATTTGCTTAGTTCAAAAGAGAAAGCTAGTCTACTTAATCATGTACTCCAATTAGTTCCATCATAAACTCATTCATTATATTAGCTTAGTGATCTACCATGCATCTATTGACATATCTGATCATTATATTAATTTTATCATACTTGATATATTTGATATAGAACCACACCAGTACATGTTATTTCTACAGTTTGACTTAAAGATTTATTATTGAGTTCAGATCTTCTCTCCTATTATTTTGATATGTAACACTGAGGATATAATAACTTTCTTATGAGTTTGAGATTAGGGCTATCTTACTGAGTATTTAGGTATTCATTAGCTATAATTTAATTCTTTATTTTTGTGGTAGTGATGTTGTTTAATTTGAAGGATATTAGGTTGTGTTGGACGTTACTTTAGGACATTGATATTTGAATCTTGTATTGTCACTTATGATGGACTTCGTTTGTGGATATTATTATTTGTACATATGGCTATGTATGCTTTTCGTTACATTTTCTCTTTTACTATGTATAAATAAGTATATATCAATTGCCAAATCTAGGGTGAACTAGTTCCTAAATTATTTGGGTAAAAAATAATTAAAGTGTATCATTCATTGTATCGTACATGCTGTGATCATCATGATTAGATTGTGGAATCATAACTTCTAGTTTGAGTATCATGCCCAATGTGCAAAAGTTGTTCAAAAATAATGTGTGACACTAAGTTAGAATGAGCACAAGGTCTTTAAATAGATTAAATTAATAGTGATATTTGTAATCAATTCAAAAATTGAATGAATTATTTGCATATGTTTGCAATTAAAATGAAAATTTTAAACATGTTCTTTATTAAGGGTAGTTATGAGACCATTATGCAATGTTTCATCTTATGAACTACTAAATAATACAAATTTGATTATGTGACATCTTCATGTATTTGAGATCATGTATTTTACTTTAAATAATGAGAAAAGTTGTTTGGTTAAATTTCGTGCAAACTATTATTAGGGTATTTTCTTAGGTTTTATAAAAATAAATTAATTCTATGCAACTAGTTTCATGTAGTCCTTGATTTATATATGCAATTTGATATCTAGTTAGACGTAACTAGATGTAGCTACTATAGTCAAAGTGGTCAGCTTTGAATTTTTTTTATTGGCTCATGCCCTTAAAATGTGTTATGTTTTTTTTGCTACCAATATGCATCATAATTGACTATTCAATAATAAGAGGTCTCATAGAAGAATGATGTAGTACAACATAGAGCAATAATGGCACATTAACAATGTACTTTTCCAATAAAAGAATTAAAGAGTACTATAGCATTTTGATGCATAATATCCTAAGTGTAATCTTGTACAAGCCCGTTTTGGTGAGATACATATTAGTCATGATATGATCAAGCAAACTTTATTTTCTCAAGTAATACATATATAAAGTGCAGTCAAGAGACATTAACATGATTCAAAGATTTCAAGAATGAATGAAACATGTACCCATGGAGTGAAACATTCTAATGCAAAGAAATTAATGTTTAAATATAAATCGTAAAGCTATTGATTAGATGTCTTTGCCTAATGTGATAACTAGAACAGTCATATTCGAATGATAATGTCCATTTTTCAGTTGTAACAATAATAACCACTAATAAAACTTTTCTAATTTGATAATTGAAGATTATCATGGCTATTTTTTAGCATGTAAAGCATATAATAAAAGAAATGCTTTTGTAGAAGAAAATATCTATGTGAAAGATGAATCACTTTGTACAGTTTGTTAAAGTCAAGAATCATATGATTAATAAGATAAATAAGATGAATTAAGTTTTAAGGATGAGCAACTGGACAAAACCAAGAGAAAGTAATAGTAGATGTTTGAGGCCAACATGGGAAAGAAAAGAATTTCTCTAAAGATCATCCTTGTGATTTGATACACCAAATTTATAAAATTCTCTTAAAAAATAAAGGAAACACCAAGCCATATATCTAATAATGTAACAACAAATGAATCCCACATTACAATGCTAACACAATCAAATGGCTACAAACATACTTAACCATATATATGCAATGTTAAAAAACATTAAAATCCTAGTCTAACAAAAAACAAGCACAATTATTCAAATAACAAAGAATACAAATAGTACTCCAAGGTGGTCCAATGTTCATCAATAATTATAGCTAACATTGATGTATGGAACTAGTAGCTCAATTACCAAAAATCATAAAATTCAAGAAGAATGTCATCCCATAAATATACTTACTCTGATGCTACTAATTAGATGCTTAGTGTACTAAATTCAATCATGTGCTCTCCATTACACAATAGAATCTTGGTATGGACTGACACTTATATGACATATTGTGACCTAATCTTCTAAACTTCTAAGAATAATCAAATATGACAACATCCTAGGGTTCTAAGAGTCCATAATAATAACATGTACTCCTCAACTAAAATATACTTTTCTAAGGCTCAAAACTAAGCTCTTTCAAGCATTCAATCAAGAACATGAAGGACATAATCACCTTAGAATCCATCCAAACTTTTTGATGGGCTTAATCTTTTGCTCACAAGACATAGTCATGACATGTCTCAAGCTTTCCAAGCATATTTGAGGCCATAAGAAACTTAGTCACAAGAATACCATGCTATTATAATGTTTATGCCCTTGGATAAAGTCTAATTTGCACAATCTAGCACTTTACACATTTCTTAAAAAGTTCATCCTGTAGAAATATATGTCCTATTCTTGTTGTGATACTCAAGTTGAAACTATGTTATCTTAACTAGTTTTTCATGTATTATATGCAAGTTTCTAGTAAAAAAATTCAATATAATAGCATGCATTTTTATTTCATTTTAGTATAAATTCTCACTTCTAATCATTAACAAACAATGATGTGACAAAAAATAAAAATAAAATTGATATCCACCAACAAAGGTAGTGAAATGGTTGATAAATTACCCTAGCATTCTTAGTTTACATAAAATAAAAGGAGAACCTTGAAGATCATAGTAATCACTTGTTATCAATTTCAAAAAAATTCTATCATCCCTTAATTAAAGAATTTTTTGAAACGTCAATTTGTCATTTAATATTTTGAATATTATATGACATTCTCCATGCTAACTACAAGATTACTTTGTATTAATCTTCATGTAACCCACAAGGAATTTCAATTAAACATACTTTTAGCCATAATAACCAATATTCAAAAGCAATCTTTTGAATTCACAAACTTGATAAGTGATGTTCCATCTTACATTCTCATGTATGATTTTTGTAATGAATATACAATTTTTTTAACATTATTTCACATCATAAATGGTAGAAGACCATAATGAGCTCACAAATTACTAGAAGTGATAAGTGAAAGAAATTCTTCAAGATATAGAAAATTTCATAGAAAAGGGTTTAAATGATTGCTTCCATAGTCATTCTCCACGCCACATGATAGTTTTGCAATATAGTGATATTTATCTTTATATAGATCTTAACTGAATTTAATGTATAATCTCAAGGATCATTATTGCTTGTAATCTTAGTAGAGGACTTTTCTTTGTCTAGGTTTTTTTTCCACTTCTTCCACACATAAAACACTTCTTCCTCTCATATTTTCTCTTGATTGATCTCCTTTCATGTTCTTATTGCTAGATTCTTTTTCTAAAACATATCAAAACTACATATTAATAATCCTTAAATAGAGGGATTTTCCTAACTACTGAGAAGTGTTTTATCTTAAGCACAAAGCCCATCCAAATCAAAGGTGAACAATTCCTCAATTTCAAGAATATCATGCACATCTCTTTTTTCATATAACCATGGTTTTATTTTAATAAGGAGGATGTAAAGGTTTCCCTCTAAGCTATTTAGTTTAACATTAGCAAGATTTCTTATAATACATCATCTCAAATAAGAAAGCATTCATATTAAAATTGTCCTCGCTTTTATCGATCTTAAATGTTCAAGATTCAAAATTCAAACTAAAATTTTCTTAACATTCAAAATTTAAATACATTTCATTTCAAAATTAAAATTTTAAATGCCTTAAAGAGGAAAAATACCATGATTAAGGTACAAATAAGTAGAAAGAATGGTTATGTGACATCACCCCCACCTTACCTTAGATTTCATTCTAAAGTATTGACAATTTCAATAGCCATTTGTGAGGCATTTTAGCCTGATCAACCCTAATAGTATTATGATATATGTATATCCCCTTCTTATTGCATGTTAGTTTTATAATATGGTCCTACGATTCTCTACTGAGCTTTGTAGCTCATTCTCTCTTATATTATTATAGGTTGAAGGAGATAGGAGTCATTTTGAGCTAGTATTGGGATCATCAGAGTTAGTAGAACAAATGGATGACATTTTCTCTTGAATTATTTTTAAATAATAGTAGTTGAGCTATTGTCTATATTCTCGATTATTTGTTATACTTATTGATGTACTTTAGATTCTATTAGAATATTATTTATTGACTTTTATATCTATAAGTTTACATTCATTTTAGATTGGACTTGACTTATAATGCCATTTCAATAATTCATTTATTGATTTTCATATTCTTGTTAATAGATATTGATATTTGTGAGTTACATGATTATGTTGGTATTTCAACATGTAGGGCAACATTTATAAGTTTATTAATTGATATGTGAATTTTGTTGCACTAAGTAGTTAAAAAAAATTTCTAAAAAACCAAGTGCTGGATATGAGTTCTCAAGTTAATAAAAACTAAGCAAAAAGTCTATTAATCTTTTGTTAAAGATGTAGTGAATGGAGACTAGATGGTTCATCAATGGATATGTGGGGCAAAGTAGTAGAATAAGTTATGAGGACGTCAAAAGAGCAGTACCAAAAATTCATTATTGTTGAAAAAAATAAGGTGTTCTAAGTCACAAGAAAATTTAATTTGCTACCATGCTTAGGATGAAATATATTAGAAACAAAAAGAAGATTTTAAAGGGTACAGGAAATTGGATTTGAACTCCAAATAATTTCACTTATCCATCATGGGCAAAATACCTATGCTTTCTATCAATAAGAAAAAAAAGGAGAAGATACTAGATTAATGAACGAGTTTAGTCAAATATTGAGGCTATTCAAGATTTTGAAGAGTTATCATGCCACTTTGATGAGAATTAACAACCATAAATGGTTGAAATAACTAATGGTTAGCAAAATGTAGCAAACTCACACTCATTAATAGTGTACTAAATTCTGTAGTTACTCACTTCTTAATGGTGTTAGATTTACCTAAATGAATCATAAAAGATCCGAAATGGCCAATGAAAAACTCATCAAATGAGTCCTAACAACCCCATTATGTGGTTTGAAATGGCCATTAAAAATTTTTAAAAAAGTCTTAACATCCTCTTTCATTTTAATTAAACTACTCAGAAAACAATAAACAAACTACCTATTGAAAATGGTATAAGAATAAAGAATAAGCAACAAGAATCAAAGTGCTTGCATGCAAGCTATGGTGGTTGTTCTTTAATTGAACCACAATGCAAGAAAAGTTTTTGAGAATCAAGTATGAGGATAACCTAAAAAATTGGCAAGAAATATCAATTGGTGGGTAATTTCTTTACATTGTGTCGAAAGTTTAAGCTACATTCTTTCCATCAGGAAAAAGAATTGTTGGGTGATTTTAATATGCAAGAATTTGTTTGATCCCTCTAATATATAAAAAACATCAGCTCAACTAAGGCTTATTATAAGTTATGTGGGGATAATCAAATAGATTTCTATTCAAATAATTATTAGAATGGGCAAATGTGAATCCAAAATTTCTATTCTTTTATAATACATATTTAATCAAATTCCATCTTTTTGCTCTAAAATTATGATATTTGGATTCCAATTAAATTCTAAATGTCTTTTCTATGATCATTGAGAAAATCTCATCTACCTCTTCAAGTCCTGCACAACACTCACCTATAGGGATTATCTCTAGCATCCCCTCACCAAGCTAACAGTAATACAATGTCAATTCTTTGGAATTCTCAACTTTCCTTCTTATGCATATGTATGAAGTCAATGTTCTTATTAGAAGGTGAGAGGCCAATTTGTAGTTTTTATATTTTCCTCTAATACATTTCATAGAATTCTCATCCCAATACAAATGTAGAAAGGATTGAATAGTGAATATAATTAATACATCAAGCAATTTTGGTAGCCTCTTTGATTGTGCATTAAGAAACTTATGATGCTAGTTTCATAAAGTAGTTTGCCAAAAAACAATTGAAATTGAAAATAGTACTTCCAGCTATGAATGAGAATATCTATGTACATCATATCATGCATAGCTAGACGGTTTATGTTTGCTACAAGGTCTATGCAATAGACTTGGGCATTGGTGAGAAAATTGAACAACCATTTCCATTTGCTATTAAACTTGTGAATGGTGAATGCATAAGGAAATGAATTAGTGAGCCTATTCTTAAGGGCAAACATATGGTTTAACTAGATTCATGAGTTGTCAATATAAATCAATATATTGCATTTCGTTCTTTCCATCTAAAAAATAATTTGAAATTTTGCCTTAAAATAGCTCAAGAAAATTGGAATAAATTTGAAGGCCTCATATTAGGATACTTTATAGGTATAAGAGAACAAAGTCAAGTTTTGGATTCATGATTATGAGCGATTTCTAATAGAATTTAATGAATATATCAGATTTGTGTTAACTAGATTTAGTAACAATATTAAAATCTTAGAAAGCATGTGTAAAATGCTTTCTAATATAAAACATCTATGCAAGATATTTTGTCCAAAAGTAGTATGATCCTTTCGCCACTACTATTAAGTTACCATTGATGTATCTACCATTTCACTTCAAGAATCCATGGGTTTGCTACTTACATATGAAATGGTTCATGCAAAAAGAAAAATAGAAGTATTTTCTATAAAGACAGAGAAATCAGAAAAGAAGTAAGAGCCAATAGACTTATATTCCTCTTCCATTAATATGGTAGCCCTAATCTATAAAGGATTATATTTGTTATTTCAAAACTATGTTACAATTAGGAGATCTTATATTGTTAGGAAACTAAAGTAGAAGATGATGCAAAATGATGAAGTAGGCTTCATAGATTGTAGAATGACTACACACATTCATCTTGGTTACCTTATGTATAAAGTGAGCATTGAAAATTTAAAAAATTGGCGAAAAAAAGAAGAAGTATATGTAGATAACTTGGATTAACTATAATGGATCCTCCTCAAGGGAAGAAGAGAAAAAAGTTGTATTTGACTTATGGTAATACATAGAGACATTGTGTATACTTCTAATAATAATGAGATATAATCTTCTTCTAATGTTTATTTTGAGAAGTAATACATAGAAATGTTTCATAAATATAAAAAATGTCTCTAGTGTAATAAGTTGAAAGAAGATAAAGAAAATCTCTAGGTCTTATGTGATCATTTAAATCACAACATTGTTAATTATTTAATTATAGAAAAAACTATTACAATGCAGTTGCAAATGTGACAAATATAAAATATACCATTCCATTAATTGAATGAGTTTAAAAAACACTTCATCTCATGTACATCACATGGTACCAATATCTAATGTAACTATATTTTGAAATCTCAATGCAAGATTAAAAGCAATATTCACTTTAAATTTAAAGATATATCTGGGTAAGAAGAGATTTCTTAGATACAATTTCAATTATAACAACTCAATCTAAAAGGATTTACATTCTAAAATCTAATAAGTAGTTAACATTTGCAACCCTTCCTTCCATCCAAGACTGGAGAGGCTATATGGAATTTTGATAGTTATTGCTTAAGGAACATGATTGGTTACTCTTATTTATTCATCCACTTTAAGTAATATGATGATGTTCAAGTTGTGCTTAATATGATGGTGTTGAAGTAATAAAATTATTATGAGGTTTTAAGTACAATCTTCATAGTATTAGACAATTATGTGACACTAATTCATCATGCAGCCTTGTGAACTTGGTGGCTTCTAAGGTGGGTCTGGTGACCTTGGCAAAAGGTAAAGCAGTGCTGGTTGAGGTATTTCAACATCGGATGGGGGGAGCTGAAGCTCTGGGGCATGCTACTACTCATACCGTGATGGCTGAACTGACTGTGCTAGGGGAGGAAGAGAACAAGGCTGAGGAGCATGCATGATGCATGCGGTCAGAGGGGAATCAGTGTCTTGATCAGGGTGTTGCTGGGGGGGGGGGGCAGTGTGCAGCACTCCACTGCTGGATACGAATATGGGACCCCAACCGAATAGAGTTAGCTTCAGTGAGGCCTTGATTTCCAAGAATAACATTTCAAGCGGACGTGTAACATCCTTTGTGCGTCCGACTACCATCGATGTTATAGATAGAGCACTAGGCATGCAAGACCATGTTGAAAATGAAGATGTAATTATGTCCTTTGAAGCATGCTATAGATGCATTGAATTCCACAAGTTCGATCTGGTTGGGCATGTGTTCGAGAATACCCTCCTGTTCTTCGTTATCTCATGGGTACTATAGAAGCAATGGGGTCATTACAGAAACTTCAGGATTTTGGATTTGTCTTCCATATGCTTTTGCCTACACTTTGACTCAATGCATGATAGAAACGAAGTTTAGCTGGGTAGCATGTGGCAAGTTGCCAGCCAAGCCATGGGACTAGACGTGTGGATGCATGAATTTCGACCAAATGCCATGACGACGATGTGTGCATCGGTGTGGGTGCTTTTCCCTTGCCTCCCTTTAATATACTAGGATGTGGAAAATATCTTGAGAATTACTAAGGCGATTGAGGAGCCAATCTTGCTAGATGGGTGGATCGTCGACTTGCAAAGATCCACATTTGGTTGGGTGTGTGTTCGAATGGATCTCTCGAAGCCCTTAAAACCTTGCATGTGGTTTAGAGGGGAGTTTGGCAGAGTCTACCAAACATTTGAGTATAAGGGGCTGCCTCGGGTATGCTTCAGCTATGGGCATGTGGATCACCTTGCGGGGTAGTGTAGCATGTATACAATTCAGGAGGCTACGCCTGCATGCACTCTTGGGATGACGAGTAGTGGGAAGGAAGCGGGGAAGCATGATGAGGCGACAACAAAATCTTCTGTGGCTCATTGCGACAATGAACTTGGATGTAGATCGTTGTATGTTGCAGAGACGGGCACATGTGATGGGTCAAATACTTCTAGAACTACAACTCAAGATATAAAATTTATAACTAACAAATTTTGAAATGATATTATAAGCCAAGTTCAAGTTGAAGTGAACAAAAAAAATGTAATGAGAATATCATCTAGTTGATCTACTAAGTCTAATGATCCCAAATTTTGCTTTGAAATGACTACAAATTTTTAAACCTTCAAAAATATAAGGTGGGAGAAAGTTGTGGGGCATAATTACCTATATTCCAATTTAATAGTTGCAAAGTCTAATTAACATTAGATATAAAATCTTATTTTGTGTATCTCAAACAACTATGCCACGTTAATACAAGAGTTTATGATGCAAAAAATTTTAGCATTATTAAAATGGGTGACAAGTGATACGTGACAAGCTATGGGAAATGGGTGTTAGTTAACAAGTGATAGGCAAATTGATATATGTTCTTATGGAGGTTTTAGTTGTAGTTTACCAATTAATAGATTGAGTCTAAAAGTAATAGTTTAGCCTCACCCTAATTTAGATTCTTAATTGAACATTTGGGCTATTAAAATAAATTACTAGTTAAACTGGGCCTTCCTTGCCTTAAGCTCTCCTTTGGTAAGGTATTTGGAAAACTTAACAATTTATCCATAATCTGAATCAAATAAACAATAAAATTCAAAGGAAAATAAGAAATTATCTTTGAATAAGAGAAAATTGGGAAAAATGGCTACTCATTCAAGCTAACATTCATTATGAAAATTTTCTATAGGTTTCTTACCATGAAAGTGATAATCAATTATTTTAATAAACATGGATTTTGATGTGAACTTATTGTTTGATTACTAAACAAAAAACCTGTCTTGGTTACGTTTTAAAAAGAGGAGAATTTTCTACTTTCTTGGCATTACAACTTGTGTAATATGGAAGATTTTCAAATGAGAATATTCACGTTGTATCAAAATTTCAATCTAATTTCTAAACTATTCCTTGATGTAAAACAAGTCTCAATTAACACTTTCCTATTCAATTACTAAACAAGGATGCTCCATGTTCCATAGCTATGGAAAAAGGAAGACAAGTTAAGGTGGATGCTACAACTCTAAATCAAACCCATCCAATGGTGGATAGAGTTTTTTTAAATAGATTTAGTAAAAGAACTCAAAATTTTATTTGAATTATACAAAAAGGAAGTACTACAAAAGGATTCTAGTAAAGGATTTTGTATGGCAATCAACCTAACCACAAGTTGGAATGTTGTAAGTAGGATCACAATTCTATTCATTACAAATGTGCACATTAGGAATTCAAACACACCTAAGGCCCCATTGTAATAGAGTAAACTCTAATTTAAGTAGAATTAGTGGGAGAGTAACAAAGAGGAACCTAAGTGGGATCAGATGCTTCTTTTAACAAAATATGCAAGCTCTCTACATTATAAAGTTAAGGAGGGCAATTCATATTGCATAAAGTCCTAATAAGCCTGACAACTCTAATAGTTATGATGTATCAAATGAAGCTTCAAGAAATGTGGGAACATAGATATGGGTTAGGATAGTTTGTTAAAAACTGAGAGAAATATAACATTAAACAAAATCTCAAACGATTGTTGTATTTAAGAAGGCATTAGTAAGAAAAACAAGCTACAAGTCTTACATTGAAGAATTGTAGTAGTACTATCAAAGAATCCTTGACCTTGAAAAGCAAACAAAAATAAATAATGAATTGTTCAAATGAAAAATAAATTCTTCATTAATACAACATGATCAAGATGATTTTACCCTATTATAGACTCATAAATCTAATAGAAGTACAAAGAGAGCTTTGGTATATAAGACATGTTTAAAAGAGACACAAAGAAGCTAAAAATCCTCAAACATTGTAGATAAAATAAACATAAATGGATAATACCCTTTTTTGAAACATAAAAGTAGTCATGAACATCAGGTCAATCTCTCTCCTCAAGGATCTAATTATTTACAATAATATAACACAAGTGATTAAATATTACAACAAACATCATAGGAATATAAGTTACCACACCTAGATATGAGATTTGGATTTGAACATTTTATAGGGAATTTTTCTAACAAGTTCAAGGTGCTTTAGAAAGGAAGCATACAATGTTATAAATTATATGATGATGAACAATTCATTCATTTGCTAAATAATAAATCTAGAGGCCAAATACTCATTTAGTATACATTAGTATAAGCTAAGTGTATAAGGGTACAAAGTAACACAATGTGGAACAATTTAACCTTAATTGCAATATATCACACAAGCCCATTAATTGTTGTGAGAGACTTTGATTTTATTGCTACCATGAATGATTATAAAGGTTCTTGCATTCCTCCCTTGGTTGTAATGTAGGGGTTTAAGGAAGACACAAACAAATGTCGCATGAAGGACCCCCCTTACTTTGGCTTAACCTTTAACTAGGTTGGAAATAGGAAAGAAAGCGGGCCTTGAAATAACATGACACAATTCTAATAAATAAGTATTAGATGAAAACAAATCCCATGGAAAATGATAAAATGGGTCCAAATCACTCAACTTTACTACTTTAATGTCCAAAACATCATGAATCAAGACGTAAAGAATTCATGTAGCAAAAAAGTGGTCTATATAATCAACATTTTATAGTGTGGTGAGAAGTCATTTTGCATTTTTAACAAACCATTCTAGTATAAAAGAATTAGCATTAAAATTGAGAAGGTTGATGGAATACCAAAAATAGTGAAGTAAAAAAACATTAACATGACAGCATCCTATACAATACACAAACCTTCTATTTTGAGGCATACTAGTCCAACTTAGACTCTAGATCATGGTAGTGTTGAGTCATTCACTTCTCATTAGTTTTTATAATATTTACCATTACAAAGGTAAACTATAGCCAATGCTTGTTTAATAAATACTTTAGTTATTTATTGTTAGTTCATCGAGTTCTTTGTATCTACATAATTGTTTAATCTTTTTTAGATCAATTGACATCGTTCAAATATTTTGATTTTGAAATTTGGTACATGGCATCCATACAGTACTTACGTAATTCCATTAGTGTAAAATGTAGTTGAAAATGTTTTTAAAATGCATTAAATTGAGTTTTGGACTTTTTTTTTGTGACGTAGCATCTAAAACTACATCTCATCATTATAACCTTCATTAATAGCCTTACCGCCAATAGAATTAACTCTCATGCCTTACTCAACCCATGCTAACCCATAATATTAGTTGATCCTCTTGACTTATGTTGACCCATCGTCTTATGCCACCTATCAACATGGGTAGACCTTATTTGTGAAAATGCTTGACCAATAAAAATGCATTGACCCATCACACACCTCTCACCTATGCCATATTGATGATGTTTCTAACTATCTTAGTAATTGTCAGACAATTGAATGAAACATTTTGTAACTATTGAAGCACACTGTTCGGAAGAGTTCAAAGTATTTCATTTATATTTTATGGTAACTTTTGAAATTCCAAAATATACTTTAGAATTCAAAAATACATGACATTATATTCCTGAGTTTCTTTTTCTATTCCTATGTTATGAAATTACTATGATAACCTTGAGTTCTCTATGAAAAATGATACTCAGCATATTGTACATAAGGTAACATTTTATAGAGGTAAGAAAGTGCTACTACTAATGTTATTTTATATGAGGGATTTTTGTGGAAATAATTTGATCATGTGATTTTTAAGGTGTCCTAGGAAGGTGAGTGATAAGTAAAAAAGGGGAGACATTAACGTTGTTCAAAGCTTGGTTAGCTTTACAAACTTACATTAATTTTAATTTATCATTAAATAATTAGATTTTAACTCTATGCCTTATTAGTTTACCCACCCCATAAGCCATATTCCAACCCTTATTAGATGAATTTGTAGACATATCTATTAAATAAAAACTAGAGAAACTCCTATATTTGAGGAATATTCAACATATCATACATCACATTATAGCACATTAAAACCACGTTTATCACATCACTATATAAATCCATTAGTTGAAGTACAACTTAAATTGCTATCAACTTATGGTCCCAAAATGGATGAATAAAATGTAGTTAAACAAACTTTAGTCCATCTTCTTTGTAGCACAATAGGAGAACATGTTTCAACTTAGAATCTTTTATTGTCACTTATTGAATTTACTAATCAAACAACATGTCTGAGACCATTTAAATTTTTTTTCGAAATCATTGTTAAAGTTCTCTTTAATTGATTTCTATACTATTGGGTCTGTTGAGTTTTTTGTTCATCATATTTTATTATTACATAAAAAGTTTTCTAAAAATTTAGTTTAAATGATGAAATATATAAACAATTTTTAGATCCTCATATTTAACATAGAGAATTTGGTGATGATGATTATATGATTATGTACATTTGGCCTAAGAGATTCTCATTGAGAACCCATAAAAAAAAGCATGGCCATGCATTCAACAATATAGAGTTGTTATAAAACTAAATATCAAAGCATTTAATTTTCATTAAATTAAAGAATATTGAATAAGTACTACCCTTAAATTTTAGGATGTTTAATCATATATGGAATCATGACTAACACCTAGTGAGCCTATTGGGCCTTCATAATCGTTGTCAAGTAAACCTGTCCCACCATACATTTAACTTGATCTATTCACTTTAGAGATCAAGTGGAGTAAATTTTAGATTATCAAATTTTTTTCACATAAGATCAAGCACAGTAAAGACGTTTAGTACATTGGCATAGTCATCCTACCACCAACAACACTTGGAATACTCTAAAGGAGCATTAATTCCTAAAACTAGAGATGTTAGAGTTGTATCAAATATTTCGCTTTAACATCATGGAGTTGAGCTTCTTCAAGAAAAAGAAATAGAGGAAGAACAACAATATGAATAAGAATAATAATAATTACAATAATAATGATGATAATAATAATGATAATAATAATAATAATAACAATAATAATAATAATAATAATGATAATAATAATAATAACAATAATAAATAATAATAATAAAAAGAATTAGAATAACAAGAAGAAGAAGAAGGAGAAGAAGAAGAAGAAGGAGAAGAAGAAGAAGAAGAAGAAGAAGAAAGATAAGAAGGAGAAGAAAAAAAAGAAGGAGAGCAAGATGAAGAAGAAGAAGAAGAAAAAGGAGAAGAAGAAGAAAAAGAAGAAAAAGAGCAAAAAGAAAGAGAAGAAATATTATGAAGATGAAGAAGAAGAAGAAGAAGCTGAAGAAGAAGAAGAAGAAGAAGAAGAAAAAGGAGAGGAATTAAAGATGAAGAAAAGAAGAAGAAGGAAAGGAAGAAGAAGAAGAAGAACAAGAAGAAAAATTAGAAGAAGAAGAAGATGAAGACGAAGAATAAGAGGAAGAAATAGATGATAATGAAGAATAAGAAGAGAAAGAAGAGATGATGAATAATATTAATAATAAGAAGAAAAATGATAATAATAATAATAAGATGTAGAAGAAGAAGAAGAAGAGGAAGAAGAAGAAGTAGAAAAAGAAGAAGTAAAAGAAGAAGAAGTAGAAAAGGAAGAAGAAGAAGAAAATCATGAAGGAGAGGAAGATGACGAAGAAGAAGAAAAAGAAGAGAAAAAAGAAGAAGAAGAAGAAAGAATAGTAGAAGTAGAAGAAGAAGAAGAATAAGAATGGAAAGTAAAAGAAGAAGGGGAGGAATAAGAAAGGGAAGAATAAGATGAAGAAGAAAAGAAGAAGAAGAAGAAGAGGAGGAAGAAGAAGTAGTAGAAGAAGAAGAAGAAAAAGAAGTAGTAAAAATAGAAGAAAAAGAAGAAGTAGAAGAAGTTGAAGAAATAAAAGAAGAAGTAGTAGTAGTAGAAGTCGCAGAAGAAGAAGAAGACGTCAAAGAAGAAAAAGAAGCAGTAGTAGAGTAAGAATAAGAAGAAGAAGAAGGTGAGGAAGGGGAAGGAGAAGAAGAAGAAGTAGAATAAAGAGTAGAAGAAGAAGGAGATGAAGAAGTTGAAGAAGAAGAAGAAGAAGAAGGAGAAGAAGAAGATGAACAAGAAGAAGAAGAATAAAGAGGAGGAGAAAGACAAGAAGAAGAAGAAGAAGAACCAGAAGAAGGAGGAGGTGGAGAAGGAGGAGGAGGAGAAGAAGGAGAAGTAGAAGGAGAAGGAGAAGAAGATGAAGAAGGAAACATAGAAGAAGAAGAAGAAAATGATGAAGAAGAAGATGAAGAAAAAGAAAAGGAAGAAGAAAAAGAAAAAGAAGAAGAAGAAGAACTAGAAGAACATGAAGAAGATCAAGAAGAAGAAGAAGAAAAAGAAGAAGATGAAGAAAAAGAACAAGACAAAGAGAAAGAACAAGAAGAAGACGAAGAAGAGGATGAAGAAGAAGAAGAAGAAGAAGAAGAAGATGATGATGATGAAGAAGAAGGAGAAGAAAAAGTAGATGAAGGTGAAGAAGAAGAAGTAGTAGTAAAAGAAGTAGAAGATGAAGAAAAAGAAGAAAAAGAAGAAGAAGAAGAAGAAAAAGAAGAAAAAATAGATGTAGGATAAGAAGAAGAATAAGAAGAAGAAGAAGAAGTAGAATAATAA